>VZRR01009625.1:2473061-2496484 GCA_013398015.1 Oreocharis arfaki | reverse complement strand
GCAAGTGTGTATGTGTGTGTGTATATATATATATATATATATATATATATATATATATATACATGCTTTAAAAATATACATCTGACTAATTTTTTACCTATTTTTGCTGACATGAAAAAACAACATTCATATTTATCTGTAAACAAGTGAATCGTTAAAATGAGTCAGCTTTGCAAGCAGCCTACATGATGCTTCTGATAAGAGTTTCAGGAATCTACTGGTATCTACAGAGGAACTGAAATATAAATATTAAATAATTACTGAGAATGTATTCCACCTGAGCCAGTAAATGATAACTTTCCAATCTGAATTTATCTTCTCACAACAAAGAAAAGACTCTCTGACTCTCTTAACAATTTCATGGTGTATCCCAATGTTACCACAAGCCTTGAGAGATAAGGATTTTCCTCTGTTAAGAAAATCAAGTTATTAAATTGGTCAAAGATGACTCTACCAGAAACGTATTCAAATCTTCTTTATTAATTACCATAGGAATTTAGTTTGAGAGTCAGATATAAAATTTTACTCAGCTTTTGCAGATAAAATATATTATGTACAAAAATTCCCAGGATTTTAATTTAGTAAAACCCCAACAGTACTTAACCGAGCAAGTTATTCTCAGTACAGAGAGGAGCTCTGCAGGACTGATTCATTCTTTTACAGTGCATTAGTTTAATCACCTAGGAGATTTCTAACAGACAATGAAATCTAAACAGGAGCAGGAACTTCAGTTATCTTTGGATGAACATATTTAGTTTCACATTCTATCCTTGCACCAAGCAAAACAAAACAACTTAAATACACTTCAGTTTCATCCGCACAATTTGTTTGACTTTTGCTGGATTTAAAAAGGCAGAACCAGGTATTGTATGTTAATGCTGCAGTTAAGTCTGGGTTCTCCTGTTAATAACCCTCTTGAAATAGAAGCCAATGGGATTTTTTTCTTTTACTATTTTTTGTCATAGAGTAATTGCAATAACACAGTAAAATTTGTTTAGGATAGACAAGTGACTCAAACTGATGATTACAACAAATTATAGAGCAGCCTTCTGTTATATCCTGTACTCTTTCTAAAATAATTTGTTATATTACACAGTCTCCCAATTACCAAGCAATAATCCAGAGAGACTCTCAAGATATAGTGACATATTGTTAACAGCTCAAACAGAAGTGAACTCTAATGAGCAGTCAAAATCAACAAACAAAAGGATAAAATCCTATTTTCCCTGCACAAAGAATACCCTTTACTGGTAAGAAGGTGCTGTACCAGGCCCAAACTGTATAAAACCAGCTGATATTAAAATAAGATATGATAACCCAAGTTAATGAAGTGCATAAAAAAAGAATGAATGTTCAATGCTATCGTGTTTATTCCCACTTTTTCAATGTCTCTAGGAGATGTAAATGTATTTTGTTCTATAAAATCCCGTATTTTAATAGATCATGCCAATATTTGTGTAAAAAATTACTCTTCTAGGTTCATGTTTTTCATTCCCTTTTTTTTTCATCATTTGTGTTTCTGCTTTGTAATAGTAGAATTGCCCGTAACCAAACATCTGAGTCATTAAAAAAATATAACATGCACTATCTAATTTTAAGACCTGTGGGTAGAAATATGTAACTGGGTGCTAATGTACAGGAGCATACCAAGGGGACCCAAAATGCAACCAAATTCAACTTACAAAAAAAAGTTTTGTGGTTTAAAGTTCAGAAAGTTCCTCACCCATAGTGGCAGTATGTAGCGGTAAATCTGTATCTCCTACACCTTCCTTCCCATTCTACATGATGCTGATTGTGTCACAAGAGACACAGTCAAGCATCCTCCCACCTACTCATCAGATGGCTGTGCCATGAAGGGATCATGGTTTTCACTGGAGAGAGGATCTTCCCTGCACACATAGGAGGTGAGGAAAACGCTTTCCCATCTGGTTGCATGAAGTCACTTGCAAAGAAGATCTGAATCCAGAGAAAGTAGAAATTAGGTGAACATGTGGAAGACAGACATATTTTGTTGCCTTAATTCCCAGGTCCAGTATGTTTTCGTTTATCGTTCTCTACAACTTCGTAAATTTGAATCCAATATTGCTTTTCATTATTGACAAGGAAAGCTTTGCCATCAACTCATTACGCAAATCACCCAGCAAATCACCCAGCAACTGTTAGTTGTAAGGTTAGATGAGTTCCTTCCCCTCATAAAATCATATGATCTGTGTATGCAAAATACAGACAAGTCTTACCTAGTCTATCCTCCTTGACCTCTGTGCATTTAAACAACAGCTGCACATGGAAAAGTCTGAATTAAGGACACAACAGTAGCAACTAATATAGCAAAGAATCAATACAATATTTATTAAGGTGATCTGTGAGAAAAACAAGGAAGTTGCTAACCCATTTCAGTATATACAGTTTTCAGAAATGTCCTCCAAAGTGACTGAAAAATAAAATGTTTGGTATGGAGTGGGTTCAAAATGGAACCTTCACATAGGAATAAGAACACCCCGTAAAAAGGGAAGGAATAGAATATACTGACACACATAGTGTTACAGACACACTTCTAGTTAATAAACCTCCATCTGGAGCTCCACATTTAGGAACTGGATACTGAACTTTGGAAGAATAAATTGCATTTACTTTTAAATATTTTCATAGAAAATTTTCACACTGATATAAGAATTATGTAAACAGCTGCTAAAATAAATCACCAGTATTTAGGCTGCAAGCTGTCTGGAGTACACACTGTCTTTAACTTTATGGTTGAGAGCACCTTGTGCTGTGCACCCTGTCACACAGCCCATCTTGTTACCTGTTTCACTGCAGCACTCAGTGGAAATCACTGGGATCTCAGTGCCCAGGTCCTTAAAATGCTTACAGATATTTTAAGATACTACACCTGCCAGAAGACCTTGCACAATAATTAAGCATAGCAAAGTCCAAGAGAAATTCAGATTCACATTGTACAGTCAGAGAAATAATGCTCTGGAGGCTAGTTAAATAATGAAGTCAAGAGTTCCTTGACCCATGTTACAAAACCATTTATCCAACCATAAATCCAGATAAGCTTTTGTATTGTGATTCTTGGTACAAATTGTGACGGGGAACAGAAGATACACTACTTCAGTGCATCTGTGTACAATTTCTCTTTTAGTTTAAAGTCATATTCAAAGATTACCATCAGGAAATGAATTCTGGGGCTGACCAGAGTTAGACTCACAAAATACCTGCTTTACTCTTTAGGTTTCCAAACCCAACATTTAAAGAACCATCTGAACATTCAATGCTTAAAATACCCCCTTCTTCCACTGCTGAAGTCAATAAGGTGCTATTGAATAGATGTACAACCATCTAAATAGTGACAAACCACTCATTTCTTGGTCATGAAAGAATTGATAAAAGCTTGGTACTTCCATCTCTCTCTCAGGAGTCCACATCAGTTAACAGCAGGACATGAAAGAACCTTTCTGGATTCTCCTCTCCTTAATAGATGTGTCAGTCCTTTCTGCTTCACAGCTTTAATTCAGCCATTACATGACCATCATCATTTCCAAACAAGGAGATCACATCTCCACCCTTCTTGATGGGGTTTTTTCATTTTGTAAAATCTATGTAAATATTTCTGGAATGCCACATGTTTCATCCCCCCAGGTGAAGAAAATCCTTTACTGATCCCCCAATCCATTATAAAGAGTGTTTGGGCCCTCACTTCAAGCATGCCACTGAGGATGAATGAAATGTGACAGTCACAGAGGGATTTATTTTAACAGCCCCATTTACATCCAAATTCCATGTCAAGCTCTAAGGAATGACTTAAAGAATGAGAGTCAAGGCAGAGAGCAGCCTACAGAGAACCAACAGGATATATCAAGCATGGGGATTTGGATGGAATTCACCCTATCCAAAAATGACCTATGGTCTTTCTGTACCACTCAGATTCTTAGAAGTCTTGCCTGCATCATGTGAGGAACCCTCAGTAGCTGGTACCTCCGTAGAGAGGTGTATTGCACTGCACAGATGTGTCAACTCAGGTCCCAAGACAGCACAATCAAATTAATGTAGAACATGGATCTAGTTAATAAGTCCTGCCCTTCAGCAGGCAAATATAATATCATATTAGCAGTGTTACACTGTGAGCATAAGACATTAATAGGGTTATACAATTTGGCAATCTCCAAGTTGCATCCCATACTGAAGTATACATGTGTTAAATCTTACCTGGCATACTTTTTTTTTTCATTATTTTAATACCCCTGACACTCCAGCAAGCATTCCCATCCCAGTGCCCCCAGAACACTTTAAGAGCAAACACACTTTATTTTAAAGCCTTGGGATCTGACTTCAGGAAATTGTCTCAATCCAAATACACTTTGCTGAGTGTAAATTCAAAGCTTGGAGCAAGGCCCATCGGGTAATGAACCTCAGAGGCTATTAATCCACAACCTACAATTTGTAAATGTGCAGGATACTGACTCAGTAGAAAAAAATAATTTTAAACATCTGTGGTATTCTTTCAGTTCCAGATTAATTACACTGCTCAGATTGTAGTGTTAGCCAGAAATTTCAAGTCTCTCCACTGCTATGTAGAGAATGCTGTAGTTTCCTTTGTGTTTATCACTGCTCTGCTACAGTAGGAGGCTTCTTGCCCAACGCAAGCTTATGTTCAGTTCTGTGTCCTACATTTATTCCACAGCTCACCTTGCCTGCCTTTTCTTTCTCTCTTTGTCTGAAGTCCTTCTGAAACTCTTTGTTACACAGCATTAATTATTATTATTACTACTTTTAAGACAAAGGCTGTGTACATACCCCCACATCACTCCATCAAAATGGTAATATAAATTAAAATCCAAACAGGCTGTTTAATCCTTTTGAGAAGCTAATAATTATTTTCAATCAGCAAAGACTATTCTGCCATTCCAAAGAATGATTAATGAGAGCAAATGTGTTTGTAATTTATTAGCAGCAGCTTGGGGTGTGGGGGGGAACAACTTAGGAATGGCAGCCATAGCATCAACATCTGATGATGTGAAGGCACTTCTGTTGCATATTATAAAGTCAAACATAAGGCTGCCTCTTTGGTGATTTATACTCTGCACAGTGATACCGAATGCCTGGGTTTTTTTCATTAATGGCTTTGCAGTTATTTTTTGTAGAACTGCCATGGAAAAAAAAGAAATTGACAAGTATGTACCTCTTCCACAACACTCACTCACCCATCAGTATTCGCCAACATATGCTTCTCAAAGAACAGAAGTATATCACAAAAAACCAGGAGGGAAAAGGCAAACAAGCAGAAGGAAAGCAGAGGATTGACTAGACTGAGATAGGAGAAGCATTAAATCCCTCTAACATAGTACCTGGTGAAATAGCTTTATGTCCTGCACACAACATAGTGTCTGAGAACTCTGCAGACTTGAATATGTAATTTCATCTCCTCAACACCCTTGCAAAAAGAGAATATGTCCATGTCAAAAACAGGAAATTGAGGCATGGCAGGGCTGAGAATTCCTTAAATCACATTATGTTCTTATCTGTTCACTCAGTTGCCTAAATAGTGCTAAAAACTTACTCTTGAGGTTAGACCCCCACAAGAGGACTTTACAATTAAGTGGGACTTCATGTGCCTGGACAACCCACCTGACAGCAGCCAGACTCGGCTTTCATTTTGTCCCGAAAGTACCTTGCTTCTTGAGCACGGAGCTTTCCCCTGGTCTAAACTGCAATGAAACTTAGAAACTAGAAAGGCAATTCCTATGTCTAAATCACCAAATCATTGCATTTCCCAAACAAAGTAATACATGCAGTATATCTAAAGGTACACAAATCCAGCCTGAGATATTGCACTCACATTCTACTTGTTGTAGGGGCAAGAAGAGTGCCTGAAAATGCAGAAAATCCTCAAAATTCAAAACAACAACATTTTTGCATGCAAAAATATCTCCGTGGGAATATTCAAATCATCTCTGAATGGATAGCATACAAACAAGTGATAGGACCAAGCTGGAACTGTGTGAAACCCCTATCTCTTGCCTCCCTCCCAGGAGGGTGTTTCTTTGATAGCTGGGATCAGTAGCAGCACCATCTGCCCCATCTTTTGAAGTTGTGTCACTGTGCAGAAAAAAAACCGAAACTGAAAGAACCAGAAGGAAAAATTAAGCACAGCACCACAGCATCTCTTTTCTCCCTTCTAGTAGTCCCAAAATCTTGTTTTCCTTCTTTGTCTTTACCTTTGTCTTAATGTAGAGGGATGAGAAGGAAACCAATCATGACCCATTTTGTAAATAAGCAATTATCCCTGACAATTCAGCACTTGAGGGACCCCATCTGGAGCACTGGGTGTTGTTTGGGGCTTCCTAGGACAAAACAGATACTTACAGCTGAAAAGTCCAGTCATGCTGGTGAAGCACATGACATCGGACAAGAAGATGAGGAAACTGGATTTGTTCAACCCAGATAAAAGGCTTAAGGAGAGTCTTGTTTCTATTTTCAACTTCCTAAAGGGGGTAAAAGAGACAGAGAGAAGACAGAGACGGCTTCTTCTCAGCAGTGCACAGCAAAAGGCCAAGAGGCAATCCTCAAAATTTACATTCCAGGAGACTGCAATGACATGCAAAAGGAAAAAAAAAACCAAAACACAAGAAGAATAGGCAGAAAAAAGAACAGGTTCACAAAGAGGTCATGAGACTTCCATCCTTGGTAATATTCAAAGTTCTCCTGGACAAGGTCCTGAGCAGTTTTACCAAATGTTAGCACTGCTTTGATCAGGGGAGGGTTGACCAGATGACTTCCAAAGATCCCCTCTATCCTAGCCCATTTCATGGCTCTCCACAGACTGTCTTACAATGTGATAATTAGAAAGATGCAAGTTTGAACTGATGCAGAAATAAGAAGGATATGACACGCGGGATGACCTTCAGTACCCAGCTTTACATCTGTATTTTGAGGAAGCAATGCCCTGGCTGATGAGATGAGTTTTCCAACTTACGCAACAGTTCCTGCACAAAGGAGAAATGAATGAAATATCACAAAGTTTTCTGAGCAATCAGAAAAACTTGAGATAAATAATTCCAAAGAAAATCCCCATGCAATCTCAGCAGTTTCTGTTCAAGGCAGACATAACCCACATAGGCACTGGACGTGGCAGCATTACAGGGATAATACTTTCCTAAGGATGAATTAGTCTTGTAGCATTTTGCCTGTATTTTAGACACAGATACGCTTCCTTCATCAACTATCAAGTGGCATGCGTGGATTCTTGTTCCACCTCATTCTTACTTAACCAATCTATTTGCAGTGAACAACACAAGCAAAAACCTTGGGGGGGATTTTTGTATGGCAAGCTATGAATCACATTTTTTGGCCCTTCTTTTATAATCACAGGGTACTGGCCACAGCTGGAAGCAGAACACAGTTCTCCTCAGATCAACGGTCTGCTCTGATATGACAAATTCTGTGTTTTCATTCTGTTCCCTTTGATGTCTCTCTCTTCTCAAGCCTCATCTTGTTTTCATTCTATACATTGTATTTGGTGAATTAGACTACAAAGTCTTGCAGAAGACATTGGTTTGAACAAGACTTCAAAAAGTGGCTTAGTGCATCTGGATACCTCCAGTTGACTGACACTTTAATATAACTGGATTTTTACAAAATGATGGACACCTGCTCTTTGAAAATCAGACTCCTCTTAAGCTATATGAAGATAAGCACCAAGAAGTGACGCACCTGAAACTAATAGACACTTCTGAAAAATCCTGTGCCTTTACTGTGATTGATAGAGAACTGTGTGCATTTACAGCATCCTTTTAAGAAAGAGCCACATGTCTGGCTCAAGGGTAACAGCATCACCAGTTTCACATGTAACAACCTATCATAGTGCACCACTATGTTAATCTATTCTGAATAAATGAGAAGAGTGCTAAATTTTTAATGAACAGTGTTTCCACCTGTCTCAAGATAATGAAAGAACATAAAGCTGTTCTTAGAACTTTACAGACAGCAAGAGTAATTAGACAGTATCGGCACCTATAACCTTGGACTGATCACACCACCACATTTTGTGCGGAAAGGGGAAATTTTTTTAACGGATCTATGCTTTCTAAAAGAAAATGATTCCTTGATGTTATATTACTCAGGGCTGCAGCATGAGGGGAAATAAAGCTCTATTCCACAGATCATTCTGTACCCCCACTGTCCTGTAAGAATACTAGGGTCCTGTGGGCAAGGGACAGAGACCTACAAAACCAGTACATGGGCTCACACTCACTTCCCACCTAAGAGAAAACCTCAGTCACAAAACAAAGTGAATGTACAAAGAATTACCACTTGAAACTCTCCATCTTATAACGTGAAGTTCTGCAATGTTTTTCCTACCCCATTGCTGTTACGTTGGCAGAGAGATGACAGGCAATACAGAGGCAAGAGCTTCATGCCCACCTTGGCAAAAGCAGACCATCCTTTAACAAGCCTCTTGTTCTGTCTTATCATTTGAAATAGCTTGTGTGCATTATGGATGAAATGGTATCTCTTTGCTAAAAGATAAAGTAGAGCATCCAGTCCATGACAGGACACTTGTATGCTTCTCTCATCAAGTCAAAATGGTGTCAAATTTCTTTTGTCTGTATTTGAAATGCAGCTTCCTCCCCCAAGAACGTTTTCAAGAGCACTGATCATGTAACTCACACCAGATTGTGACACCAGGCTAGTGCAACTTACATTTATGAAGCAGAATGATTGTTCATCGTCCTGCTGCCTAATGAAATCAACTACATGAATAAATCCAATGCTAATTAAGAATACTATTTATCAGAGTATGGATTACAGAAAGACAGTGTTTCCAGTTGACTGAGTTGTGAGAAAAGAACTACCTTGCCGGTCAGCAGGTGGCCTGGGGCTGTTTAACTGATCCTGCAGAGCTGCTGTGGATGCTGGAGTTTGAGGACCTGCTGGCAGCACCAGCACTGCTCACACAATGTGGCTCTCTGGCTGCTGAACAGACCAGACAGAACTCTTCAGATGTGAAATAAAAGCAAAGATCTTACTCTACATACTCAAAATGCTTAACTGGAAATACAGTGCAGTATTTCAATGGTAGAAAAATGAAGTAATGAGGAGACATACTGAATTTGGTCCTATGTATCGCTCAGAGCAGGTTTGTCCTGGTTAAGAACACAAGAAGGAACACAAACCAGCTTACCAGAGAGGTTAAAATTACATTATTTAAAAAAAAAAATTCACTATAAAAAGTGGGAAAGTACTGAAAGTGAGGCGAGAGAATGAAATGGAGACAGATTTTAGTGAGTTATGTAGGGCATGTATAAGAAGAATCACTGAGAAAAAATGTGTAAAGGGCATGGCAGTGCAAAATAATATAATGTAGGAATACTGAAAACTGAACGAGCAGAGATCTTGACAGAGGACATAAGAATGTCTGAGGATCTGAAATAGATTTTTACAAAGGCCAGCATTAAAATAAGTAGATAACGAATATGTCCTAAAATACAGTTTCAGCGTATTGGAGAGTAAGAGATAAAGATGGTGGTACAGCATCTGCCATCATCAGGCTAAAACAATACGGACAAAAATGAATCTAAATCAGTAAGAACCTGGAATACTATTGGTTTTAAATGGTTGATACCTGAAAATATTCAATTATCAAGTAAACGAGTTAGCTCGAATAAGAAAAACCTGCTATCACATAAGGCGTTTATCAAAGAATGACTCCTATTTTTGCCTTACCTGTAGAAAAAAAAAAACAAATAAGAAAGATCAAGGCAACACAGGGAGATGAATCTTTGGTTGTTATCAACAGACACTAAAATCTTTTTCTCTCTCTCTTTTTTTTTCTTTTTTTTTTTTTTTTGCATTACTATGGTTGTACAGTGGTTACACACTGATAAAAATTCCTCATGTTTCAGCTGTCAGATTTTAAATATGAAAATCCAAGATAGTCCTAGAGAGAAAAGTTATGCACATGTTTTATTTGATTCAGAATGAAGTACTCTGCACATCAATCAACTGTTCTAATAAATGAGAGATCAGACAAATTATATAGAAGTAATTTCTATATTCAGAAAATCTGCTTTACTGTGACGCCTGCCCTGGGAAAAACTGAATTCAACATTTATTTCATAAGACAATTGACTTCGACCACATAATTCAGGACAACTTGTATTATATAGGACGACTCTTACAACACTACCTAAACCTTAGTGGAAAAGCTGGTATTAGTGGAACAGTTTACTCTGAGGGTTAACTGTCTAGCTCAGTGCAGAACTAGAAGTCCACAGTAAAGATTAAATGCGACTGCAAATATATCAGTTAAAAATTCATTGTGAACAGAGCCTAGATAAAACTGTGGAATCTTCCACAAAGGCAAAAGTGATAGGCAGGTTTATAAATAAAACAAAGACACATTGTTTTACAAAAAAATACTATGCCAGCTTGAAGGGGGGGGAGGTGGATGGAATCTAGCAGCTACACAAAGAGACTAG
Organism: Oreocharis arfaki; assembly: GCA_013398015.1. Classification (NCBI taxonomy): domain Eukaryota; kingdom Metazoa; phylum Chordata; class Aves; order Passeriformes; family Paramythiidae; genus Oreocharis; species Oreocharis arfaki. Next base: position 2,486,003 of record VZRR01009625.1, on the reverse strand, counting down.
TGATGCACATTGCTGTCTTCTTAGAGCTTTTGTCAAACTATATTTTTCTTAGGCTTTAGACAGGACACATTACCTTTGCAACATGCTGAATAGACTGTCATAAAGAATCATGGGGAGCCTAGGTTCTAACAGGTTAGCATGGGTTAAAGTTGGTTACACATGCTAACATCACACCTTTAAGTCTTTGTCTAGACAGAGCATTAGAATAGATAACTTGTTTGTAGGGTGTAAGTATACAGAATTAGATAACAAACGGTTCCAATAGTAGTAAACAAAAAGTCAATGTGCTGACAATGGATTGAAGAAGACAGAAGTAACAAGTTTGGCTCCTTGGGAATGCCTGTTTAGCGCTCTCTTGCTGATTAATAACCTTGAAAGGTGCTGTCTGATTGAGGCTAGAAATACATGGTAACTGGAAATTACAGGAATGCCTCCTATACTTAAAGAATGTGCCATAGCATTGAAGCACCTGCATTCACAGAGGTAATGCCATCAAGAAATGCATTGTAAGGACTTGTGGGAGCTCATCCCCTTCACCATTAGCTGCTTTGCACATTCTTGTCCAGTGCTCAGTGAGAAAGAACAGCCAATTTGCCTAAGCATCTGTGAGAGCCAATTTATCGAAGTATCTTTGGAAAAGGTAAGAGGATTGTACACTACACAGGAAAAACAGAGACACTGAGTGTAGCTGACCGGCAGGGAAGTTGCATTTATAGATTCAGCCTTTCTTCAGCCTTTCTCACCAGACAACTTGTCAGTGCACCAAAGGGGATGGATTCCTAAATTAGGTTAACTAAATTCATCTGGCCAATCCAAGCTTCCAGTCAGGGAAGCCTAGGTTTGAATGTTTACTTTCCTAAGAGCTTTAACGGGCAGAGATGTTCAGTGAAAAGCTGTTCAGGGGCAATAACCATATTCGGCAATAACAAATCAACCAGTGCCCGATTTGCATATAAAAGGAAATTTATCCATACAAAAATACATAGATGTTTTCAATTGCAAACACCATCACCTTGCTACTCAAATTTCTAAATACGTAATGTTTCAATTAAGGCAACATCTAAACTCTGCCAGTCATATCTCAGGCACAGAATTAAACTAACCTGCTATCGGACTGCCATCAGGAAGATCTTTTCCCTGTGGTAATAGTTCAGCAAAAGCCAAACCATGCTCTGTCCATTTCCTTTGATCTCAGAATTGCAATTTTCTTTTTACTGCAACTTTTCGGGGTTACTATTAAATCTCCGGAATCTTTCCGTGTTTCTATTTAACTGACAATTTGGGGTCCTGAGTAGTTTAACCCCCCCAGAACACATCATAACAACATATTCCCTCAGGTTTTCAAACCTCTATCTGTCACTGTTGTGTAATCTACCTGAGTGGTGTTGCCATAGCCATGGGATATAATAGGGTGGTTACCTGTTAGTTCAGTGTCCTTATGTCCTGCTGAAACAACATGTGAGAGGAGAGATAAATGAATGTTGAAAGTTGATTGTCAGGTTTTGATCTTTTGTCACTGAGCAAAAAAATTAAAAATTAAATATATGTATATACCTGTTACAGATGGATAAGAGCACAGGTACTTTCTCACCAGGTAAAAATAGCCTGTTGGATTCTCTGTGGTTATAAGACGGGCAGAAAGGCCCAGAAGACTGTTAAAATACAAAGGGAGTTTCCTCAAAACGATCCACGCTTGATATCTATCTTATTAATTGCAGCATGTTTTATTTGACTGTACCTCCCTCCGATTCTAAAAATAGGACTGTCAGAAGGCATTGCTGTATCAGCCGGTTCCTCTCTGCAAGTTAATCTATTATACAAGAAAAGGACTTTACAAATGGCTACATTAAAGACATCTAATGAAGTCAAAGCAGCTGTTTTAAAACATATTCAAACAAAATCTAGTCAATGAGATTTGGCCTCTGAATTTCATGTTGTACTATTAGGTATGTAGAAATTGAGCTTTTCAGTGGAATGAATTCTTTAAATTAAGTGAAAAGTCAGGCTATTTGAGCACCTCATTATACTCTCTATTGAAGATCTTTCTCATCCATATTATCCTATTAAGGATTGCAGTGATACCACAACTGTATTCACTGGTGTAATAAAAGGACACACACAGCACTCAAACCAGTGCTTTTGATACTGCTGTCCTTATTCAAGCTTGGTTCCTATTTATCTCAACAGAAATTTTGTCACAGGATATGGAATTAAGCCATGTGTTTTTAACCCAACAATATATTACATCCTGCAAAAATGTAATTTTCTGGGCCTTACAAAATATCAAAGCTTCAGATCATTATTGATTACTTATGCATGCATATTATTCCTCCTTCCTACAGACAGATCTTCTTTGAAGCAGAATGGGTGCATTTCCTTCAGGCTATTCTGCCTTAAAAGGGTCAGCTTGAAAACCACATTTTTGTTACGCCTATCAAATGTGGTATCCACAACAGTGAAAATAACACTTAAGGCTACTGCAACTGAAAGAAACAACAAAGAAATATATATCTGTATCTCTGACATTTGATTATGTGTCCATCCTAAGTAAGCTCGTATAGGCATGTTTTGCATGTTCAAGCTCTCATTTCTCTCTTCCTCAACGATCTCCTGCATCTTACCAGTGAATTAAAACCTTCCATAACATTTTTAATAATACAGAGTATATTACTGAAGTGAATTTTACCAGAACATGCGTATTTCAAATCAGGAAATTTTAAGGAGGGTCCCTTTCAGTAGTTCAGAATAAGAAAGCAGGTGGCCATAGGTAGATCTTACACTGGAGTTTTAGTGACAAAATATGGGCATATATATTCCATTCTTAGCCATTAAATGGAGGCCCATTGCATCTAATAGAAAATTTAATGCTCGGGAAATCAGGGCTCTCATGTAAAAGCACAGTCTTACTTTAATATAAGTAATTTTGAAATCTAATATTAATATCAGGGGGAGCAAGTGAAAAGTGTTATTTTTTCAGGAACCAGTTTAATTCACTGTGCTTTGGCAAATCTGATTCCAATCCATCACAAACTACAACAATAACTTTGTTAAACTCAGGAAATCAAATTAACAATTTCTTTGTGTTGCAGAAGCAATCAATAATTCCTGGAATACCTTCCAAAGTAGCATTGTCATGATGTATATATATAGATATATGTAATGGGCATTCTTCAAATTATAAGAAATTACATCAATTAATACACTTTTCTCTAATTTAGCTTTATAATCCCTTTCCATCACATTCTGCTTTTCCTCTCATACTCCTCACATTTTCTTTTCCTTCCATTCCCACCCCATCCTCTCTCATCATGATGTTCCCTCTTCCATATCCCCTCTGTTCACCCTGCCTCGCTTCCCGTATGTTGAGCATCAACAGTGCCGCCCCATACACCAGACATTACACCCCTCATCCTTCAGCCATGGCATCCAGAGCCTTTCCTTCACTGCTGATTTGCTTCCATAAGCTGCAAAGCACTGGGTGAGTCCAAGTGCTGACTTGGTTGTCTGCACACTAAGCTGGAGAAGCTGAAAAACCTGCCATGGAACCTCTTGGGGGAGTAATCCACCACCCTAGGGTGCCTTAGTTTCAGAATTATGGCCATGTGGATTGCACATAGGACTGGGAGCCAAGAAGTTCCTGAGTGCCAGGAATAGCTTTAAGAAATGACTTTTTAAATAGATCCCAACAATTTATTAATCCTCTTGGTCTCAGATTATCTGCAAAGATTGGTATAATAGTGCTTTGCTCACCTTCCTCACAGAATTTTGCAAGAAATATGCTTGAGTTTCATTTATTTCAAGGGGAATTATGCTTTTTCACCTGAAGGCAGTACTCAGCCCTTCTACAGTCAGGATGTAAAACTCAAGTTTTATTATAGTTTTTAAGAGACATATGCAAAGTCAAAAGTTGAACAGAAGGCTGTTACTCCCATTAAGAAGAGATGTGACAGGAAAAAGCAAACAAGGAAAATGAAGACAGTGTTCTCTTTAAATTAGGACAAATTTGGGTCCCAGAAAAGAAGATGGAAAAGCAAGAAGATTCCTGCTTTCAATGGAAAGTATGTTAAGTGCTGAAAACATTGACTACATTGTTCATGAACACTTCATGATTACTTAATGACTGATTACTCAGTAATGTTCACAAGGTCAGCAAAACCTTGGGTATCCGTCATCCCAATGCCACTTCCATGAATTTAAGTGAACAAAATTGCAGTAAATTTTGATATCTGACATTTTTAAAGGCCATATGCCTTTATGATACAGTTTGTTTACGCATAGTCAAAATGCAACAAGAAAAAGAACTATTCATACCAAAAATGCTATTCCTAGAACTGTATTTGAGTTACATGACATTACAATATAAATTATAAAACAGAATCATAGAATCATTTAGTTTGGGAAATACCTTCCTCACAAGAGTATTAGAAAAAAGAGTAATTAAAAATGCCAAATGTATACAAGCAAGAAATACACATTTTTATTGCCAAAACAAAGTGCTTATTATGGAAACCAATAATTAACCTACACAATACTTCAGATTTTATGAACTAAATCTACAAATTAATTGAGTGCCTAATTCCAAGTTTAGGTGCCTCAGGCTAATATTTCAGCAGTACTGGAACCCACAGATCCTACTTATATTTGAGGGCAGAGCAAGAGACCAACAAGTAGGCACATGCTAGGCTGTGAAGCTGCTGACAGCCCTACCTTATGCCTACTCTCCGCTGGAAATCTCACATTCAGCATTTGGTGGGGGAAGTTAGGAGGGTGCAGCAGGGTCAGGGCACACATCTGTCAGGATTAGGTGTATTGGGAAATACATTCTGAAGTCTCCTCTCTGCCTAATTCATTGAAGGAACTTGAACCTATTCTCCTCTTTCTCCAGGAACTGGTCAAATGTCAAAGCTATTCAGTGTTTTGAATAAAACCTGTCTCAATCTGTCTCACTATAGCTGCTTCACTTTGTACACTTCTTGGAACATGCACATGAATCTGGGTCTCCCATATGACCACCTTTACTAGCATCTTAGTTTCACAGGCTCTAATTCCCACTGAGGAAGAATATATTTAATAGGAGGTACTTGCTCGAAAATGTGCTATGGCCTCAGATAATTGGAAATGTGTGCTCATACGTGGCTCCAAATCAGACCAAATACAAACATGGTCTGAATACTTGCCTGCTATTTTGCATTCTCCAAAATAAAATAAAATAAAATTTAAAAAAATAAAATAAATTTTCTCTATCCTATCATGTGACACTCTGGTTTTCAAGGGATTTCACATTGTTTCATGGGAAATTATGTACAGAGTGAACTCCACTAAACATTCTGAGGAGAAAGAGTACATCATCCCAGCATTGTGGAACTGGGGTCCAACTAAACTAGGCACTGAACTAGAGAAGCAACTTCTTGGTGCGAGGACCAAAAAGTAGGGGGAAGAAAAGGACAAAGAAGCACTGGTCACACCTTGAGCAAGATAAGCATGGGCAATTAGCTCTTCACAAAATGGTACAGGAAAGAGCTTGTATACAAACAATGTAACAGCCAGTTTGGGGGCCAGCTTAGGGATGGGTAAATATTCCCAGAGCACACCAACCCACCTCCAGAATAATCTTGTTTCCTACCAGTCCCAGCTCAGGAAACTCCTGTGATGGCAACAGGAAGAGGTAATCCTGTGGTGGACTGAACCATCTCCATCTTTTAAAGCTGCCCACACAAGAAGAACTTGTCAGCAGCCTTCCACTAGCAATAATTTGGTTGTAAAGAAGAAAATTTAACCCAAGCTTGGCCTGAGCAACACAAACCATTTAGTGACAAAAGCTTGGGTTCTCTGCATTTACCCTTTCCTAAGACAGAGGAATAAAACCGCTTACACCTTTGGCCGATATGGCCCAGTGCCAGTTTGCAAGTGTCCCCTAAACATGGAAAGCCTCATGCTGCACATACCAGCCAGCAACAGCAAGAGGTGCTCGTTTTCGTGATCCACACTCCAGTGTTCATGGGACTGGGGATTGTCAACAGTGGTGTATGAGTGTGTACCTGGCCATAAAAAATTAAATCATTCTCAAATGTCTGTTCTTTCCCTGCCAAGAGCATTATACTCCACATGGGAATGACAGGTAAAAACTCATCTGCTCTTGGGTCACTTTCATGGAGAACACCATACTGTGACCACCCTCACCTTAAATTTGGGCTTGTCTGCACGTGGAGTTGCTCCTGATTAATTGTCCTTGATTACTGTCATGTGCGGCCACTGCATCCACATGCAGCACTGCTCAAAAACAGCTCTAAGTGTAAACAAGCCCTTATTCACAATAGGAGCGCTAACAAGATCAGGAGGAACAGGCGTGCCCAGCACCTCTTGGGACAGACACTTCTTAAGTAACACAGAGTAAGACATTCCTCAGTCAACGGCTACAGCCACAAGACATCCTCAGAATATACACACAACAGGATGTAAAGCACAGTCCCAGGTACCTTTTTAAAAGCCAGTGATGTAGGTGGATGCTCTCAACTAGATATTCACTGTTCTGACAGACATCCCTGCTCTCATTGACCTGGAGGATCCATAGAGTTAGTCCCAAACTTGTCCAAGCTTTGCTGATTTTGGCCAAGCAGCAAAAAAAGGGGCTTCAGCTGACTGCCTGAAGTAGATGAGGCTGCACTTCCCTCAACACCAACCCCCAAACTCCTTTATTCCTTGGTAGTCACTGAATCTTGCAGACTCCTTCCTTCTTTGTGGTTTTAAGCTCTCATTCTCACTTGAATTATTCTCTATCCACATAGAATATGATGCACGGAGACATCCTTCTTTCTCAGCAAGTTTTGGGTTGGTTTGGTTTCCCCTCCAAGTTGGTTCAATTATATATTATTATAGAGAGCCAAACCGTTATTACTCCAAGTGCCACAATTGAAAAGTACTTTCTTGAACAATTATTTACTGGTTTTGTTTCTGCTGAGCACCTACACTCAATTCTGTCAGCGAACAGAATTTAAAGTATCATTCCCAGCAGAAGTTATTAAACCAATGTCACCTAAGCTCTTCAGTTTTCTTATTTATATACACAAAACTAAGGAAGTACTTACATTTACTAACCAAGATAAAACATATTTTGATAGAGATCATATCTGCTGAAACTTTATTTTCCAGGTTTTATCTTAAAATATTTCTATTTTTAAAATGATTCAAAACCTGAGCATTTCGTTTTACAGCAATTAATAATAATAATAAACCTGTAAATATAAACCAATGTGATATTGCCTACATTTTCTTCATTCTTTAAAATCTTATTTGTTAAGTTTTGAGTGTTTAGCTTTCCTGGTTTCTAGGGAGGGGTGAGTGCAGATGGGGTTTTAACTGCCTGTTTATTTCATCTGGAAAATGATATGTCTGTTGTTAGATGTGGCTTTGGAATTCTCTTTTAACAGTATATCACTTGTTTTAGACCAGGTGTTGACTGGTCAAATTACAGGAACATGAAGTATAATTTGTACTTGTCACACAGGCAGCCTTTTCTTAAAGGCATTAAGTACTATCTTTTTCACCTGATTCAGTGAAAAGATACCTAAATGTGTGGTGGGCAGTTACACCCTCTCAACATGCCTCCACCCACATCACCCTGTGGATGGTGCTTTGTTATCTCAGCACTGGAATTATGCTGGACCCAGCTGGAAAAGAGGCAAAGAAAGTGATGTGGGAGGGGCAGAGCTCTTAGAAACCATTCCTGGTTTTGTAAATAGGAAAAAGCAATTTTAATTCAAGATGATGTAGTTTCCAAGTGATTCAGCCAGAGAGAAAGATGATTTATTTTTCCAGTGGAATTGGAAAAGGCATATAGGGAGTCACTAATGCACTCAAGAGTCCACACTGCCAGGCAGAGGGGACTAACACTATATTCCTAAAATCTCAGGCTAAGTTTATCATTAGCCACTAATTTGATATTAAAAGCACAGATAAGTCAATTGGAAGTATTGGTACTGAGGCCCCTTTATTTCCAATTCAAGCAGTTTGGGGAAACTTCAAACTAAGTTTAGTCCAACCCCCTGAATTGAGCGTGTGTTGCCCCAGGCATTTCCAAGTTGTTCAAGGGCTGCATTACAGGCTTGGACCATCACCAGCTGTCAAAGTGGTTTTGGTGTGCAAGCAGAGCAAAGCTTCTGGTTTAGTTTCTCTGAAAAGGAACAAAATTTAGTTAGCTCATACCAAAAACACTTTGCAAACTAAACCAGAGCTCTGTAAGTGGAGACAATTGGGTAAATAACTTCAAAACTGCATTGCCGTTCCAGCCTGGAATACCATGCACAACCTCAGGCACCTGAAAAAAGAATCTCGATTTCCAAAGCACCCAAGTGCCAAGAGTACGCACTAATTGTTTACCTTACAAAACAAAAACATAACATTAAGCTACATAACAATGGCCAATTAATTAATTTTTTTAATCCCACACAATAGAAATAGTGAAGTCTCATCTATTCTTTCTAATTCCTCATATGATAAATTACTGAATTAGAACTCCTAAGCTGTGTTTAGAACAGGGAATGGGAAGCCAAATATTCAGGCCAAAAGCTACAAAGGTCTAAAGCACCAAGCAGCTGTGTAGATGGCCAGCTCACACTGAAATCACTCAAGCACAGTGAGGTGCCTAAATAACATTGTGCCTCCTGTCTCCTTCTCCACCAAATAAACTAGGGCAAATAATCTTTAGCTTTCTGGGGTTAGATTAATGGATCTTTGCTCAAACAGTTATATAATAATTTTGCACTTCACTTCAAATGCAAAAACAACTGAGAGACTTTCAGACTGTAGATAAACTAATAATACACTGCACTTTTAGTTTGTTATTCAAGGGATGTTACACAAAGGGGGATTGATTTTGCAGCTATTGCACTTCAGCAGCTCCTGTTTGGGGCAATGGGTGCTTGTGTGGGAAGAACTGCTGTGGAAGCAGTCCCCATAATGCACTTATTGACAAGATTAATCCTCAGTTTTCCTTCAAAGTGATTGCAAGCTGCATCAACATTCCAGTGATCTTAGATGGTTTCTGTGTATTTTCCCAAATGGTTTTAGCCAGAAGTTTAAAAAAGTTATATGGCAAAAGCTTGATTAAAAAGAAAATAAAATCCCTAAATTGGGTCATATGTAGGACATTCCTCTTGGTAATCTCTCTGTATTATAGAACAGCCCCACAATTTAAATAGAAGTCAACCCAATTTACAAAATTGGATTGGACAAAACTAGAGAACATGTTACAGTATAGGGAGTCATCATGCATACACAGTACAGATGCACTGCTGAATGACCTAACTTGCCCATTTGCATCTCTAATTTCTATGATATAATCTCCATTCCACACTGCAATTATTAGAGAAAGAAATTAATTTCTTGGTTTCAAGGAAGTTGGTAGAGGAATAGAGGGGTAAAGAGAGGAAATCGAATTTTGCAGAGCCATGATTCCAAAAATAATTCAGCAAGGGAAAATCCTGTTGAAGAAGAAGGTAGGAAGTTATGGAAGAGAACTGACATTCAGCATGCTGTTATAACTTCGCATTGCCAGAATAGTGGCAACAAAGTCACTCCTTGTTTCTATTGCATTCTAACTGTTTTGTTCTCTTCCACTATTCTTTGCCATTTGTTTTTATATTTACTGTTCCATATACCAATTAAGAATTCTTAGCAGGTCTTCCAAGCAGTAGAAATTTAAATTAGATTACAAAAAGAGCCTCAAAAGCAGAATGAGATTTTAAATGGATCATTGAAACTAACTGCAAAATTTCTTTATCAGAAGGGGGAAGGTAATACTTTTTAAGAGTGCCTTAAAAGTAATCCAAAATGAGTGTCACTTATTTTTAGCATGTCAGATTTGGAAGGTCTACTCTGAGGTTAATGTGAAAGTGAATGTAAAAATATTTTAAGCTTTTTATTCGCCAAACTGGAATACCATGAAATGAAAACTTTAGGAAACCAAGGTGGTATCAACAGTACCAGCCATATAGTATGTATAGTGCCCTAAAGCATATTCCATTGCGGGAACTGAATTGGGGTACAAGTTGCTCAGGATAAGAGTTCTCTTTCTGCCACATGGAATAGTGAAAAAGGTATCCAGCTGCACCTTACTTGAAGGAATCTGCAGTTCTGCCATGCAGTTACTCTGTATTGTATAAGTCCGCAAAATAGGTGGTCCAACCTTTTCCCCACGCTGCCGAACTCCCATCTTTGCCTCCTGCCCCATGCTGGCATGATGCTCATGTTGACCAGAATCACAGCTCATCTTGCCACATTTAAACCTGTTATTTTTTTCCTAGCAAAAGCCAACAAGTAGTAAGAAAGTCAACCTTCAAAAATCGCAGTGTCTGCTGTTTGGGACACAGTGGCCTTCTCTGCACCAGTGGTTTTTGCTGGAGTCTCTGAGGACTGACAAGGCCAGTCTAACCCCACCAGAACCAGGGATGCTTGGTCACAGCTGCAGATAGAGCTCCCTAGCCAGTGACTGTTTCAACTCCATCCACATTGCCAAAGGTCAAATAGGAGCTGTGCCCCAGCACTCACCAATGCTTCACAGCCTGTGAATAAAAAAAAAAAAACAAAAAAAACCCACAAAAACACCCACATCAAATCCCCTTAAGGAAGAAAGTGTGTCCCTTCCTGTGAAAGGCCTCAATTTCAGAGCATCTCTGCTCTCTGGTGCTGCACCACTTCCCACACACTGTCACAAGTCTCTAGTACTTGGTGCCATCACTTCCTGGCACCAGGTGTTCTCAAATCCTTTCTTTTTTCTAAGTAATTTTCCATTCCTCACACCTATGAAGAAGAGTTTAATAAAGGTGATTCGCCTAAAGCTAGATTATCTCTGCACACAGTTTTGGCTCATTCCCTGGGCCTAGCCAAGGGACTGACCACGGAGGACCACAACTCTCCTCCAGGTTGACAGGTCCCAGCTCATGGGGGCACAAAGACAAACCTGCTCCAAATCCCAAAATGTGCACAGCCACCTGCCCCAACAGGCACAACAGCAAGGAGTACTCGGGAAGGTGCTGCCAGCTGAGGTGGTGGCCAGGGAGGGGAGTGCGATCCACTTGAGGGTTGAGGAGTTGCAGGGGCTGTTGTGTGAGGCCTGAGGAGAAGAGGCACGGGGATGAGCAAGGCTGGGGTGAGGCAGTTGTGGGGTGGCAGGCAGAGAGGAGTCTTGGAGGGGAAGGGAAGCCCAAGCTCATGCGCCTGACAGACCTAGTGTCTGAGAAAAGCCTCTGCTGTCGGCAAAACTGAAACTTGAGGAATTTTCCTGAGGGAGAAGGTGGTAGCTGCTGATCAGTCAGTACCAAATTTAGTCACACAAGCATGGAATCCTAGGGTTAAAAGTGAACCCTCAGAAAGCCCCAAATTGGGGTGTGGGTATGTGGATGCATCATTGCTGAGGAAACGTCATTTCTCTATCTTTTCTTCTTCAGCTCCTGAGTGGCTGAGAAAACTGCTTCTACAGAGACTGCTACTTGTACAAAACACGACAGCCTGCTGAAATGCATTTGGTTTATAAAGTAGCTCCCCATCGCAGCAGCACTGCAGTAGTAGAGACCTGAAAGTCACCTGTACGGAACACCAAAAAAGCAACACTCACAGCAACAAAATCTTCTGGGTCAACAAACAAGTTTGTGAAAAGAAAGAAGGCTTTGATGTCAGTTCTTTGGATTTTGAGCAATTTTGTGAAGTGGTAATAGGGAACCAGGGGATGTTACTTAAACAGTCCAAAGGCTTTGAATAAAGAGTGTTCACAAAAGGTTACTAAGGAAAGCCAGTTGTCAGGAGGAGAAGAGTGGGTAACACCCTGCCAGTCATGGATGCAAATCCAGTTAGGGGATAGCACAAAGGGGCAGAGCAGGAATAATTGCTTGGTTCTCTTCACAGCATTTAAGTAGTGGGGTGCCTCTAGGATCGATATAAACAGAGGCATTGTTTAACGTACTTATTGAGGTCCTACTAGAAAAGCTGGATCCGTAAGAGCAGTGGGCAAGACAAGGCTGGTGAGGCACCTCGGTAAGCCTTGACAACACTAAGTAACTGAGTAATGTGTCAGCAAAGGGAATGAAGTGTAGATGAGTGCACAGTAATGCACCTTGGAAGGCATGATTTAAACTACTCATATACACAGATGGGCTCTGAATTAATTGTAACCTTTCAACAAAAAGATTGAGGCATCAGTGTGGACAGCTTAATGAAGATGTCTGCTCAGTGTGCTGCAGCGGTCAAACCCAGAAAATAAGCTGTAATAAAAAAATGGTCGACAGAAGATATTGTAACATGATTGTATAAAAAACATTCATAGAAAATTTCAGTCATCCAGCCTCAGAGGGACGCAGAAGAGAAACCTGCCTAGAGAATAAACCAATGACCTTGTAGAGGTCAATCATGCTAAGTGCTGCTTACGTCCTGAGTTACTGACTGCAGTGCATCCTAGGACCTCAGCGCCTTAACTGAACAGATTGATAACTTTTAAAGAACGGGTACATCAAAGTTTATTCAATGAAGGACAGACTGGATGTGTCACATGGCATGCTTATGTACCTTATTCAATAATAAGGAAACATGTAAAAGGACATATTCTCTCAATGCAGCCTGTAACTAATCTGTAGAAAACTGGTCATATACTGTTACTGTGGTAAATAGCTTTGTTTACCACCAAACCCAATCAGACTTAAACATACATTAAAAAAAAAAGGAAACGCAGTCTCTCTGCTCATGTAAATAGAGTCAGCCCATTAACTGTTGTAATCAGTCGAACTGATTATACAAGCCACGGAGGGACAATTTCATCAGTTGTACAGAAAACAAAAATGACAAGGGCCTTCAATTTCCAATGTTCAAGAGTCGGCAGGGTTAAGACAGAAATCCTTCAGATTTATGTCTCCACCAGTATATATAGGTGGTGAGTTGCTTTGTATTAGTTTTGTC
>VZRR01009625.1:2366957-2462972 GCA_013398015.1 Oreocharis arfaki | reverse complement strand
CTGTCCCTTTTGTGTGCAACAGGAAAAACGTGACTGTATAAACACGCGAGGAAAGGTGTTTCTCAGCTGCCTGGCTTCACGTCCTTATCTGTGCATTACCGTTTTTTTACCAAAATAATTGAGACTTAATTCCAAAAGTTGCTGACAGCGGCTAGGTGGGACTTGCCAATTCTTTGCTTGTTCCCCGCAAGTTAGCGAGAGTGCCGTGGGAATCCGCTGCCTTCGCGGGCGAAGCCGGGGGGCTCGGGCGCCTCCGGAGCGTGCGGGGAGGCGGCGGCGGTGGCCGACTGCAACGCTCCCCGCCGATAGGTATGCGCGACTTGGACTGGGAAGGCGTGCTGCCCGCCGGATTAGCGGAGGGGACCGGGATTTTCGTTCCGCGGGCTCCCCTTTTATTTTTCCCTTTGTACTCCATGGTGGAGCCACTGTAGATTTTTGTGAGATTTTTTTTTTTCCCCTCCATTGGGAAGGAAAAAGGACTGCAGGACTAGCGAAGTAATTTCTGCCAGGGCCGGGCAGATGCAGCTGGTCCGGGAGAGGGCGGCTGGATGTCCGAGGAGGGTGTATTTTCCTAATGTATTCACACGCTAACTTTCCAGGTGAGCCATGGCAGACCACATGATGGCCATGAACCACGGACGATTCCCCGACGGTTCCGGCGGGCTCCACCACCACCCTGCGCATCGGATGGGCATGGGGCAGTTTCCCACCCCCCATCACCACCACCAGCAGCAGCAGCCGCCGCAGCAGCACGCCTTCAGCGCCCTGATGGGCGACCATATACATTACGGAGCTGGGAGTATGAACGCGAGCAGCGGGGTGAGGCACGCCATGGGGCCGGGCAGCGTGAGCGGAGGGCACCCGGCCGGCAGCATGCCGCCCCCCGCCCGCTTCAGCGGCTCCCAGTTCATGGCCCCCCCCGTCGCCAGCCCGGGAGGGCAGCTGAGCGCCAGCATGCAGCTCCAGAAGCTGAATAACCAGTACTTCAGCCACCACCCCTACCCCCACAGCCACTACATGCCGGACTTGCACCCCGGCAGCCACCAGCTGAACGGCGGCAGCCAGCAGCATTTCAGGGACTGCAACCCCAAGCACGGCGGCGGCGGCAGCGGCTTGCCGCCCGCCGTCCCCCACGTCCCCGCGGCAATGCTGCCGCCCAATGTCATAGACACGGACTTCATCGACGAGGAGGTCCTCATGTCCTTAGTCATCGAAATGGGGCTGGATCGCATCAAGGAGCTTCCCGAGCTGTGGTTGGGACAGAACGAGTTTGACTTCATGACAGACTTCGTTTGCAAACAGCAGCCCAGCAGGGTGAGCTGCTGATTCATTTAAAACAAACAAAGGACTTTTATCGGTGCGAATGAAAACATTCCCCTAGACACGGTGTCTCACTTTTCAGGGCTTGAAAAGGTGAGAATCTGGAAAGCAGAGTCAACTATGCGCTTGTATAATTTTTTTTTTTTTTTAATCGCTGCCACCTTTTTTTTTTCTTTTTGTAGCTTTGTCACTCACCTCCCCTCCTGTAGTAATAATATCTAGCGAACTCTGCCTTTTTATGTTGGTTGCCCCCCTCCCGACCCCCCTCTCTTAATTTCCTCGCAGTAACGTGCCCATAATTCCCACAGTGCTGAACTGTTAGATATTAATCTTGGCAAATTGCTTAATCTTGTGGATTTTGTAAACGATGATTTCCAATGACTTGAACTGCATTCAAATTCTGAGTGAACAGGGAAAAAATTGCATTAGTTGGTTGCATGAACTTTGAAGGGCAGATACTACTGCACAAAAGCTGCCATCTTGCTTAATTTTTAACTATGCATTGCAGTGCAGACTAATTTTTTTTTTTTTCTGAATACTCTAAACTGGAAGCTTAACAGATGTGGGCCAAACCTTTCCAGATCAGGAAAAGTAATATTGTTACTTATAAAGTCTGCTACCCATTCCCCCTCCCCCATATGTACAGACAATAATATGGTGTGGATGGAATGTTGACTAGTGGCAAACATTTCACAGATTTTTTTTTAATTTTGTTTCTGTCTTCAGCGTTTTGACACTGTGCTAATATAGTTTATTCAGTACATGAAAAGATACTACTGTGTTGAAAGCTTTTCAGGAAATTTTGACAGTATTTTTGTACAAAACATTTTTTTGAGAAAATATTGTTAATTTATTCTATTTTAATTTGCCAATGTCAATAAAAAGTTAAGAAATGCTTTAGTTTTTCTAGAAGTCATTTACCAGTATTTTTCTTCAAAACTCTTCCCCACTGTCCCTGGTAAGTAGAACATCTATCTGTACAACCGTGTTGGTGTGCAAAAAGACATTCCAAAATAGAAAGTACACTACACCCATATATATGTCATGGTGAACTCGGTAGGTGAGCAGGATTTGAGCATACTTACAGCATAAAGCCTCATGCGTTACATTGTAATATGCCTGTCAGTGTGGTTTTCTGAAAAATAAAGTTGCCGAGGGCGCAACTTTTTTGTGACTTGCCAACATACTTGCTTTAAATGTAGTTGTCCAGAGTTATGATGCATAAAGTATTTATTATATTTATCTATTAAACTTGTAATTTTATAAATCTGCTTTTATTTATATAGTAGACTTTGTTCTTTTGTATGTTCATTATCTCACCTGGAAGAGCTATGTAAAAAGTATTTGTAACGTGGGAAGGGAGGGTGGTGGGTGTCACCCTCTGCCTCTCTCGCCTCACAGGGTTAACACAGGAGATTGCTGCATCAGTCCAGATCTGCGTGACACTGGAACCGATTTCATTTCATTTCCAGTGACTTAGGAGAAGGGGAATATATCCTTGAAATATTCCACAGCGGGACATCTCTGACCCCTCTCTCCCAACAACTGCTACCAACTGAAGCCACTGACACATCCATACAGGTCTACTTAAAATATTTTGGAGAAAAATGCCCATTATTTTAAGGCAGCTGACATTTAGTGCCAACTGTTGCTGCCTTCTGCCCTCACTTGGCCTTTGGCAAAGCTCGTGCACAAGTTACTAGTTTGGTGAGGGCTGTGGGATCAGGACCCTAATTATACATGTAATCCTGTTTAGCCATGCTTCCCAAGCTCGATAGAGGAGCGGTACCACTGAGCTTTCATTTTGCTTACTTTTTAATCCATGTCTTCTGAATTAGGAAGAAAAACAGCATAGTGGATGTAGTTAAATTTTAAACCTGGTCACGTAAACAGGAGGATATCACCACACAATGAGAGTGTAAATAGCAGTGTTTTGAATCAAGCTGGGAAATTAAACTGATTACTATTTCTAAGACTGTCCCAGCTGGTAAGAAAAGTGATATTTGTCCTTTGCTTTACAGACACGAAGCAGCTAACATGTTTGTGAATGTGAAAAAAAAAAAATCAAGTAAATATTAAAGTATTAGCAGAGGTAGAAAGAAGGCATATATGCTTCTGGGAAAACTGAGATAACTAAATGCACTCTGCAGACTGGCAGTCCATTCCTAGAAAACTCCCAATACAAAGAATTTTTAAAAAGCAGCCTTCTGGTTTCAGCCAGTGATTGCTAATGTTTTGTGACAGTAAATTTTACATCAAATGACAGTAAATCATAACTTACCAACTCACCAACAACGTGAAAGAGTGTTTAGAAGAATACAGCTGTAGTTTTAAGAGCCATTGCCCAATTTGCCACTATATAAATCCTTTTTCCATTTTAAGGCTGTTTGATCTGCGCACATTTCATTGCCCTCTTCTGCGGGAGTTAGGGAGGGTGATTTTTCTGATTCTAATCAACTTCTTGTAAAACAGACTATCAAATTATGTGCATACCAAATTGCATAGATGTTTAAAGCCTCGATGATCTTCTAAAACCAAAGGGAATACTCTCGCTTTAATGATAGGCACTTTTGCTTCATAAAGTTGGTTAAACAACAGATTCTTCACAGTTGAGACATCACTACTTAAGTCAGTCAACATTAAATCCTTCCATGCAAGCTTTTCCAAGAGTAGGCAGTTCCATGGGCACACTAGTAGAGTCTCTTTGCGTACAACTCCGTGTAAAACTGAGAGCTGCTGCCTCTGAGTAACAGCTGAAAGCACTGAAAGCACTGGCTTTGGGCAAGGCATCGCCAAGGGGTTTTATGATTTCTTAAAAGTAGACCCTGGGGAAATTTGCCAAACAATCATATTGTCTGCCTCGTCCCTTAATTTCTAATGAAGAGTCAGATCCCAGTGGATAGCACAAGTGTGTATTTTTTTATTCATTATATCATCTACTGAGCAATATTGGGGGCCTGACCCTTATCTTGCCGACATGAACCCCTTGGCAATGCTCCCACTGGCTCCCATGGCTGAGGCAGTAACAGGCTTTCAAGTAGATTCTCTCTGTCCTCCACACTGCTTCGAAATAGACTGAAGTAATTTATTATTGGAACCTAGTGATTAGTGAAGGATGCACAGTGACCCAGTTCTCCAGCTCCTCATGAAGGACACTGCCGTCTCGCGTCCCGCTACGTTGCTGTCAGTACAGGAAACTTGACCTCTGTACTTTGGCTGTTTTTCAAGAACTTCCAACATGGTACATGAGATCTGCTCCTCTTTAAGGCACGGTCATAAATAGACGCGCTGCTTTATTTGGAAGGGAAATCAGCCCTAAGCCGGCCCGCCGCGCAACGCGCGCTCGGTGGGAAATTAGGCGCCCATTAGAGCAGTCCTCGTCCTTTTTCCCCGGGAGTCAAGAATTCACGGGTGGGCGCTGTGCTGGAGGCCGCAGGAGGGGCGGCTGCCCGCCCACCGAGGGGCTCGGCCACTGCCCGCCGGGGCCGTGGGCGTTGCGGGAGCCGCGGGGCCGAGAGCCGCCCCCGGGCCGGGAACCTCCGTCCTCGCCGCGGCGAGGGGCTGTGCGGGGCCAGGGGTCCACGACGAGGCGTGCCGAGGGCACAGGAGGGGCACAGGTCTCAGTCAGGGCAGCCGGCCGAGTGCTCGTCACTGCCCTGCCCGAGAGACCCCTGGAGAGCCGTGCCGGGAGCGCCGTGCCGGGAAGGGCCGTGGAGGGAGAGCCGTGCCTGCGGGCGGCGGCCCTGCCCAGTACCCAGCCCGAGGGGGGTGCGGGCTCTCCCGAAATTTCTCGGCATGGATTTAGAGAAGAAGCACACAAACCTTGTGAAAACATGCCTGTTGGTCTCAGGTTTTATTAAAGAAAAAAAAAAAGTAAAAAGGAAAAAAGTTACATAAACAAGGATTATCCCCTGCTTATCTTGTCTTGCTAGGGGGATTGGAAAATTCCAACATCTGGATTTGCGGAGTTCCTTTCATTTGTTTCATTTTTTAGTCACTCTTCTTTTTTTTTTACTTTTTCCCCAGGGAGATGTTTTCCACACTCGGTTGGATGCAAAGCCCTGCGGATCGCTGGTGTTCAGCCAAAGGCTTATGTGTGTGTAGCCCCACAGAAGTAGTTCGTCGGGGCATAGGTGACTTCTGCATCAACGTCTGGCTTTAGGAGTCATCCTATTCCTGCACTGTTCCTACCATGTTCCTCCTACCCTCTGCCTCTGCTCCCTCCTGACTGTGTGGCACACCAGGGCTTAACGTGTGAGCTGGTGCCCGAGGGGGGAATACATCCTTGTATCAGAAACCCGAGGAAAATCAGGGGGGCACAGGCATTGAGAGGAGGGAAATGAAGTCAGAAAAAGCAGCTCTTATCCCTGACCTTACAGCTGTCCTTTTTGAAGGACATTTTTGTCCATTTCTTCAAAAATACTGCAGGTTTACTGCAGACAGAAATAAGAAATGCCAATGTTACAGATCTGGGCTACAGACACTGTCCTTAACCTGATCTATTTCTGTATCATCACTCATAGGGATAGCAGGGTGAACAAGGACTAGGTAACATTGACAAGAGCTGTTCAAATGATAAGACAAAGTATTTTTTAAATAGTCTGGCAGATATACTTGTCAGATAACACTGCATGTGCAATAAAACTCAGATGAGGAATCAGAGGAATTTGGAACCCAAGGCAGCATCATTTTCTCGGGATTTCATATATTCTAAGTGCATCATTTTGTCAGTACAGAGGAGGTGTTTTACATAGTTTATGAAAATATATTTACACATTTCAATATGGTGTCACTATTGTGCTCACGCGCAAGATAAAACTGAGTCTCAGTAACTGCAACAATAACGAGATACATCAAATGACTGAACAGATGAGCTGCTGTTATGGTAAGTTCTCTGTTATTCTCTTCGCCTCATTTTAGAAAAAATTTGCAACACCAGGTTTTTAATATAGTTGGTTCAGTCCCTCTCCATCTGCTGTGCCTCTCCCCCTCTTAAAAAATTACAGAGGGCCGATTTGATCACAGGCCTGAAACAGATTTTGAAAGACTTATTTACCATATTAAAAAGAAGCAAAACCTTTTCCACCTTATTGGGCTTCATGAAATGCTAACCACTTTTCACACCTTTTTCTTTCACTGGGCCATTTTGTTATCTCTCTCTGTTGGAGTGTTCATTTGGCAACATATTACCTATTTTATAAGCAATAAGGTAAAATAAAAGAAACTTTCAGAACTGTCAAGTTCCCAAAACTGTGGCTGAATTTATTAGTGTGAGCACACAGCATTTCTTAAGCTCAAAAGCTAATTATTCAGCAGGCTCTCATTGCAATGAGAAACTGAGGCCATTTTAACCAAGAGCCTCCTAAGAATTGCCCTGTGAGTTTCCTAGTGCAGGCTGCTTTGCTAGCACTAGTGCACTCTGCAGAAGAGGGGAAAATTTCTGAAAGTGTATAAAATGTCTTATCTGCTGCTATTCAAACACAAGTAACACAGAGTACTTCAGATTTCACTCTCTCTCCCTGCTAGGATAAGTATTTAAAGGCTTGGAACACAAAATCTCTTCTATTTACTTCAAGCTACATTATTTGGTCTAATAAATGATATTATCTCTGTCTACAAACCTCATACAGTTATTTGTCCTCCATCAACTTTGTATGAAGTAGAGTATGTATTTGAAGGCAGAAATGAATTCCTAGGATTTTCCAATGATGGGAAAAGACACCAAACTTCTGCACACACCTGCTTTGTACAGAAACTAAATATTTCTAATTTAGGTTGCTTGTAGGATTAAAAGGGTTATGTAGTTATATTTTGGATTGCTTATCAGCAGGTTGCACTAAGGCTAGTGTGTGATCCAACAAGGAGATGAAGGGCAAGGTTCAAATACAGGTATGGGGATGAATATGTAGTCTTTCGAAGTAGCAGGCAGAAAAAAATTAGTGATCATCACAGAGAAAGTTTTAGGGAAAGGTTTGAAGACCAGTAAATCTTTAACCACATGCTATGAACAGGTGCCTATCAGTGGAGTGGTCGGGACAGGTTGGTTTTGTTCATCATGTCTGATGGGGCACAACACTGTATGCCAGAAAAGTGGAGAATTCAAGAAAACATGAGGTGTTAACCTTCTTCAGGGAAATTATTTACAAGGAAAGCCTGAATTTCTTTGGTGAATGCAAGTGAGCAAAGCTGCTGTTGGATGAAGCCAATGAAGCTTGCAGTTCTGAGCGCCAGCTTGTCTGCTCTTGAGGATGGACATGGCGTGTGTGTCCCTACTCCTGGAATGCAAGTAGGGAGCAGTCCCATTCCCATCAGTAGTCACAGTGGAAACTGTTGAAGCCAAAACACAGGCTTGAAGCTTGTGCTCAGTCCTGCTTCTAAAAACCACCTTCTCTCCTCTTAAACCCCTTTTAATACACTATCTCATCTTTGTCTGGTGCAACTCTCAGTGGCCAGGAAGCACCACAGGCCTTGTGCTTTTTCATGTCCTCACTCCGGTTTAATCGGGGCAAATGTAACCATTGAAAGTATTTGGGGCAGCAGCATGTTTTCTTTGGGATGCACAGTCAGCCAGTGCGGTGCGTTATTGCAGCTGTGCCCTGGGATGGGATGGGAGGGTGACAGCTGGTCTGTCGCAAGTCACCTTGTGTGTGACTTTGCCCTATAAGGAGAGGAGCAACCTCTGACGGGCATCTTGCCCTGTCCCTGGCTCCGCAGAGAGGGACCTGCTGCAGGACAGCCCACCATCCCATCGTCTCACTTCTTGGTCTCTGAGCTGTTGTCTTTTGAGACCTTGACTGATATTTTAATTAAGCACTTTATGTGAAGAATGCCAATGCACAGATAATCACACAGATTTTCACAAGGAGCTGTTTAAATTGTTGATACTTACTTGGAGGTGCTTAGTTTCAATTCACAGTTTCTGTGTTGAAGCAGAGCAGTAGTTATTTACCACGATAGACAAGACCTCGCTGTCAGAGTGCTGTGGAAAGGCTGCAGTACTGGAAGCTTGTAGCTAGGTGTAGCTGAAGCCCTGCCTTTCTTATTGATTAAAGTATTCAAAAGAGCAGCCTTTTAATTTGATTTATCGTATACATTTCAACTGAATGAATGTAGTCAGAATGAATAGTGATGGATGCTTATGGAGTAGAGCCTTTACCTAGTGCAAGAATTGCATCTTGGCAATTTCACAATGCATTCACAAAAATTAGATTAATGCACACAGCGACTCAATTTGACTGATTCCTCTGGCCCAAACCTCTTAGTCCAGGGGTCTTTTTGACATGGTTTATTTTACATGTAAATATTGCAAGCAATGAAGTCCTTTATTAGAGGACTGTGTTGTTTTCCCCCAAGCTCTGTTACCAAGGTCTGTGTTTAAAAGGCAAGATTGGCTTCACAGGAACCAGTGAAATAGAGCACTTCTAAATTCCAAAGCTGATCTCTCAGTATTTTGGCCTAAGGAAGGAAAGGAAACTACTTTTCCTCGGCTTTCCTTCAGGTCTCTCCAGCTCTTACTCTACATAACAGCTTTGCCCTGAATGGCATTCTTATAACTGTGGTTGAAGATAAGGCAAAGTTCAGGAGGTACATTCAACTCTCCGTCATTTGTTTTGTGTGGGGTTTTTTGTTTGTTTGTGGTTGGTTTTGGTTTTTGGCGGTTTTTATCGTTAGCTTTCAAAAAACAGTGGTCCTGAATTGTAAAGATTAACAGGACAATTTTATTATTCACCTGTGATTTTTCCAGATAAGCTTTATAACCAAAATCTAGATCAGTGATCTTTGGGTCCAGTTCTGACCTAGGTAACTGCTTGGCCAGTGAAATCCAAGTCAAAAATCAAGGTCTGACTGATGGCTTATCCAGTGTAGCCATAGCCTTGAGATCCCTTTTGGAGTGCAGGCAGTACTTTATGCCAAAACTGCATTGCATATTCTAAGTCTAATGCAGTTACCTCAGCTCTCCCTAAGTCACTCCACCAGAATCAGTGGGCCTAAAAGTGCTCAGAACACGTTATTCATTTTAGGAGGACTATACGTTGCTTGGTCAGGGTATACCATAGTGGAGTAAATTAGTCTTGGGTCTTTTAAGTCCTTCTTGAGATTCTGGAGTGATGTTGCTGGAGACACTGCTTCATCAAGTCAAAAGTGTTGCATGAGCACAGCACTGCAGATGCAGACATGAACCATCCTCTCTAACTCCAACGCCTTGTGTAATAGTGGTAATTTTAGATTGGATTACATCAGAATTCACAATCACTATGATGACTAAGAGTCTATCTGATGTTCCTATTAACTTAATTCAAATATAGTATCACATATTTGAGTATAATCTTGAAGTGGTGTTTGGATCAGGAATGGATTAGAGTATGTTCTGATCCATAATTTGCTCTGACATTAACTTATTGGGGTTTATTGCCGTTAAAATCATTCTGATAAAGAATTACTGGGACTTTCGTATTACCTTTTTTCCTCAGCTTAGAGTGAAATAACTTGAAAATGTCTTCTTTGTTAACTGTGTGGGTTTTTGTATCACCCTGGTAGCAGGCGGCCTTGTAACTACTGAGAAGGAAAGGAAGGTAGATGGAAATGTGATTGACTAACATTTTCGTAATTTATTTTTTACTCCTCCACAAAAATGAGGAGCTCCAAAGTGCTTGTTCAGTGACTTTAGTCAGTCTCTTTTATTGTGAGGAAATTGCATGTTGCTTTTTAATAAAGCTTAAGTACATTCATGTATCACTTTCATGTATGTCACATCTTAGGGGTATAGACACTTGTTTTTCTGGTTGTTCTGCTAAAATAGTAAAGACATAGGTGTATATAATATTTAACATCCAAACCAATTCACACTGCCAGTAAAGCATCATTGTTATCAGGGAGATTTTGTACTTTCCTTTAGAAGGGCAGCTTATACCTCCTTGTGCCAAGAGTTACCGGATTGATGACTCAGTGTTTGTTGCCTGAGGTGGGTGATCATGCTGAAATGCTGCATGACTTTCTTCTTCCACTTTGTTGATGAAGGTTACCTGGAAGATTGATGACCTGTGGGTATCCTTGACACCTGAGAGTCTAGGAAGGAACTGGGTGATGGAACAGGGCTTTGAAATTGATAGAGCCTCACAAGGACCCAGCTAGTCAAACATTAGTTGATGACATAAAAGGAAAGAGAATACAGAGAAAACCAGACTCAAAAGAACTGTTTTTTCTCCTTGCTTGCTGTTGGCTGGCACATAGGAGGTTTCTGGGGGCCTTACTGGCTGGTGTGCCCACCAATACCTTTTCCTCTTTGTGACTGGCAAAAAAGTGAGAAAGGATAGGGCTAAAGACTGGTTTTATTTTGTTTTCTATTTTGTGGTTGGTGATACAGTGCACAATCTCGTGAATGGTGACTGTTGTTCTTGCCTGCTCGACTAGCTATCTCCTAGAGAGAAAAGATTACGGCACAGAAGCCAATATTGAAAAGCCTGGAGGTGAAACCAGACAGTCGGAGCCTGCTGTGCCAGGGAAGCACAAGCATGTAACAGAATGGTGGCTCTGGGTGATTTACTCACTGGCTATCTTGCAAGACAGCAAAGACAGGTGAGAGACCTAATCATGAGGGGGGGAAAAGAAGGAAAACAAGCTGAGACAAGGTAATATTTATTAGTCATTAGAATAATGATATTACAATCCTGGGATTTTATTTACATTCTCCTGTGTGGGTTGTCATAGTCACAACCTCTGAAATTTCTCAGAGATCTCACAGGTGTTTTCTGAATTTAATGAAAATCAGAATTACTGATTTCCATGGTCATGTGGACTACAGTTCCTTTGTACAGGAATAGATTAGATTGGTTAACATTTGGGCCCTCCAGTACTATATTTACTTAACTTAGCCTTCCTTTGTTAAAAGCAGTTTGGGTTTTAGACCATCTTTACTCAAGGTGACTGGACAGGTCCCATGAATTTGTCTACCCATGTAAACCCTTTGCAGAAAGTGAAGGCACATAAAGCACACAAAGACACAGAACATTTTTGTAAGGTGGACCTCCCTTTCACTCTAAGCATGCAACTCTGGTTCTCATGTATAAAGCAAACATGCCACAATTAAAATAGAAAAGAATCTGAGCACATCTTGTTCCCATCTGCATGACCTTGGGCAAGTCGTTATTTACTGTTTATTAACATGTAACACTTTATGTCTCAGTTTACCCTTTCAAATAATGAGTACAATGTGCTTTTTGCTGTTCGCTGCTGCTTGATGTTGGACTTACTTAATAAAGTTATACTACAATCTTGCATGCAAGCTACCACACAACTGGAAAAAAATTGGAAGCCCCAGAAGTAAACCATAACTAGTGATGTATCTTGTAATGCTATAGAAACACAGACAATATTATAGATTGGCTGATGATGAGTTTCCAAGTGAACTAGAATTGTTCTCTGATTCCAAGTGGGGGGCTAAACAGTTAATTTTCTTCCCTTAGTTCAGCAATTCCCCATACTCCAAATAGTTTGAGAGTATCAAATTACATAACTGCTCTGAGGCTATTGAGGAGCACTGAGATCTGACCCATCCTCTCCTTTAGAATGCTGTTAGAGGAAAAACACTCTTTAAATTCATAGTGATAGAGTTTTGGAGACACATCTGAAGATACCTAAGGCTAAATATTATGCATCTGTCTGTCTGTATACTCCTATTCAAGTCCATGATCTAAATTAGAGACCAAATTGTCTTTCTCAATAAATATGACTTGCATAGGCTTTTTATGTACACAAAATGAAGATCTACTATATTCTAGCAAGTTGGGGACATTGGTGCCACCTCTTGTGGCAGCTTAGTAAAATTTGTCTTTCAGCTTAGTAAAATATGAAGTTCATTCTCGCCTGATCTTTTCTTTATTCATCCTTTTATCTCTTGGGTCTTACTTTCTTCTTTATTCATTTGGTCCCACAAACATTATTATGTTTAATAAGATGCTTCTACATAGACAGCTAGAAAACCCTTATAAAAAAATCCAATTGGCACAGTTTCACAGTTCTGATCTGCCAGTGCCAGTACACCTCTTGCATCCTTTTGCATTTTCCATGTTATGATTCTCTTTGCATGCATGCCTTAAAATAGGTCATTGGTGTTTACATCAGCAGCAGTTTTAGACATCGCACAGTAGTGTGATGTCAGTTCTGCTGATCGCAGGATCATTCCTTCTGAACTAACAGTTCATCATCCACCCTGTCATTATCCTATAAAATAAGATCCTCATTAGGACTTATTTCACCATCACTGTCTCTTATTTTCCCGCTTCTTCCTACAGATCTTTATCTTTCACCACTAATGTTCCCCTAATTTCTAAGCATTTTTTAAGTGTTGTCTCAATCTGTGTCATTTTCATTGTGTCAGCCCCTAATCGTTCCTCCAGTAGTTCTAGACAGGTTAGGCATAACCTCAGTGTTGTTCAGCCCCCTGCCCCCCTCAGCTTCCTTATGATTATCAGCAGAATTTGGACCTTGTCCTTTCCAGAGAAAGATGCTTGGCTCCAATTATGAGATGCTTTTCTGCCCTCATACAGCCCATACAGCTGAGAGATTCAAGCCTTCAATTTCTAATTTGTTTTATTTTCTGTGCTGTTCACAAGCAGGTGCTACTTGGGAAATCAGTGACAGCTCCACACACGAAGCAGCTGCAGGACTGAGCCTTTAATGAGTCTTTTCCATTTCTAATTTTTATAAGCCAGTTCTAGCAGCAATCTAAAATAAATGATACATATTGATAATGAAACTGATGCAAGTGAACATTACTAGCAAATGGAAGGATTCAGAAAAGGGAGGAAAAGACAAAGAAACTACCTTTTACAAAGCAAGTCAGTTTACATTAACATACCAGAATAGATAATTTCTTCTCTACAACTCACTCTTGACCAACATACAACTGGCATTTAAAAGACTTCCCAATTATATTTGATATGTGATTTACAGCATGATCACATCTGAATTGGGCCCAGAGATTTCCCCTGGCAGGTTCAGAAAATATCTGGGGTTGATGGTTAACTTGGCCCAACTCTGTTCCCACAGTGTGTTGATAGAAGATCATTTCAAGCTAGAGGAGTATCATTTTAAAATGAAATTACATTACAAAAATAGATCGTTTCAGGATTCAGTACCTTTCTGAAGTTTCATGCTAGATTTGTGTTTCCTTATAATGGTGTAAATCAGCAGTAACTTCACTGCAGTAACAGAATAACTGGAAACAGCTAATACTGTTCTCTCCCTTCCCAGTAAATTACCTTTAGATATTGGAGAAGAGTTATTTTCAAACTGCTGATCTGCATTCAGGTGTGACTGCATGCCTCACCTGAGGGTTTTCTTTACCTTTTGTGTGATTTTTCAAGTGGAGCTATTCTCAACTCTGCCAAATTCTCCAAGTAGCACACAGCATAATGTATTTATGTAGAGTCTGTCTCTTGGGCAAGCTGAAGCAGTGGAAATTGCCTGGAGAAAATTGAAACCCTGATAATTGATTTTGCTAGCTCTTAAAGTTTCAAAAGACTTGAATCTTTCCAAGAATAAATCAAAAACTGTTCAGTAGCAGACCATGGGGATTCTCTCCAGATTCTCAGAGTGGTTTCCTTGCTGAAATGCAGAAATTATATTCTTAGTGATGTAGATTAAGAATTAAATTATTTGCTTAAAATAGTTAAGTCTGTTGCCTATTGGGGCTTTCTGTGTCAGCTAATTTGGCTGCGTTATTAAGTGCCATTGGTAGGCAGGATCTTTGAGCTGTAGAAGAAAAAATGTGGCAAACAGTAGGTATATGACAAACCCTTCAGGCCATAAAATCTTATTAGAAGGCAAATCACAACCTTCCAACCCTTTTGAAATTGATGTAGAGCTAGGAAATCTGTAGAAAATTGATATAGTGTGGAATGCAAATATATTACTCCCCCTCTCCTCCTTTTTTTTTCACATTAACACAGGACTAAACAGGAGAGAAAGGATTCCCAAGAGACCACCATGGAAAATGTCCTATCGGTCGAGGTGTTTACAACATTTCTATAGAAGTAAATTAAACCCAGTGGAGATTGGTCTTGACAAACTTTTCATTGGAACATCATAGGAGTCTCCCTGCACTGGTTCAGTTGTAGGTGCCAATGGCAGAAAAACACTGCCAGATGCAGCAGCCTTCTGGCTTCTAGACCACTCTTCACATGTCACTATGCTTTTGTGTCTCAAGACCCGTTATGAAGGCTCTTTATAAATTCAAATTTTATGTTTTGTGTTTATAGGCATTTCTAAATTCTTCATCAGCACTATACTTTCATTATATATTTTACACGCCTGCTTGTTACTGTATATTATCATGTTATAAGTATCTTATATTATTGTGTAATGACATAAGTATATTATGTTCATACTTAAACAGAATGAATCAACTTTATTACATAGAATCACAGAACATAGAATGGTTCGGGTTGGAAAGGACCTTCTAGTTCCCTTCCATGGGCAGGGAAGTCTCCACTAGACCAGGCTGCTGAAAACCCCATCCAGCCTGGCCTTGAACACTTCCAGGAATGGGGCATTTACAACTTCTCTGGGCAACCTGTTCCAATGTCTCACCAACCTCATAGTAAAGAATTTCTTCCTTGTATCTTATCTAGATCTACCATCTCTCAGTCTGAAGCAATTGCCCCTTGTTCTATCACTATCTGTCCATGTAAAAAGCCCCTCTTCCTCATTTTTCTAAGTTCCCTTTAAGTACTGGGAGGTTGCTATAAGGTTTTCCCAGACCTTCCCTTCTCCAGGCTGAGCAACCCCAACCCTCTCAGTATTTTCTCATAGGAGAGGTGCTCCCACGGTTTTGTGGCCCTGCTCTGGGGGCCAGAATTGCTCCAACAGGTCCACATCTTTTTTGTGCTGAGAACCCCAGAGCTGGACAGGTGGGGGTGTCATGAGGGCAGAGTAGAGGAGGAGAATCACCTCCCTTGACCTGCTGGCCATGCTGCTTTTTATGCAGCCCAGGACATGTTTGGCCTTCCAATTATGTTTCTAATATAGTTGACTGATATAGTGGTATTACAGCAAATGGTTCTGCCTCAGCACGCTATAATTTGAAAAACCTCTATCTGTCAAAAAACAAACCAAAAACTGTTCAGGAGGAAAGCCACGAAAAACTAATTCAGATTCTTAGAGAAGTTCCTGCACAAGAATAAAAAAATGTTACTCTCACTGATGCAGGTCTGGCACTGAAGTAGCAGACCATGGCAATCCACTGAAGTCTGCATCCTTGTGTATGACAGGACTGGGAATGTGAGTCTCCAAATTTTCTTCTGCTTCTGGCAAGCAGGATCTCATGGAGCAGAGCAGCTACAAGTTGCAGAGGGGTGCAGACAGCCCTTTCCTTGCCAGTGCAGAAGGCAGGAGAACCTCTGCAGCCTCTTTGCCTTCTGTCGAAAGACTGGCCTGCAGGACAAATCAGTCTGTATGGCTTCCAGGGGATATTAGGGCTTCTGCAGAAATTAAGCTTTCGTTAGGTGGAAGAGGAACTAAGGCTTGCCATGGCTTTTGGTGGAAAAGAAGCCCTCAAAACTTTTTCAAGTGGTTTTAACCAATGCAGTATTGCCTTCAGAGTCTGCATTTTTTAAAGCCCTTGAGCATTTGAGAGAGAGACTCTAAACATGAACTATTGGTCTTTCACCTAAACCATCCCATGGGACACAGAAAGAACACAGAAAACTCCCAAAAGCAACATTGGCACTGGAGGGAGTGAGGAAAGCAGAGGGCATCAGCAGGTGAGAGCTGAATGTTGGAGCTGTGGAAAATGGCCTAGGCGAAGAAGGGAAAAGGTATGTCAGAGAAAGATAAGATGAAAAAACCAAAAGCTTCAATAGCATTGACTTAATGATGACCTTATCCTTCCATTTGGTAGGGCTGAACATTAACTAAACTGAATTTAATATTATATAGAGCAAATGGTAAATGTAGGTAGATTTTTTTCCTCCTCTGGGAAGTCTATCCTTCAACAGATTTATGCTGCAGATGATTAAGTTTAACTCAGAAATAGGCAGTTTCTTTGTGACATTCCCTATGACCTCCATGGAAATCCCACTGTGCAACACAGAGAGTGTAGGGTTATTGATATGCAATCCAGCTCGTAGCTGAACATACCTGTAAAATAAACTCAGTTTTGTTACTGCAGCTTCTCAAGGAGTCATTCAGCTTTAATGTGAGGAAGGTACATTTCTCGTCTTTCTCCTGTATTAGAGACTGATTTCTTTCTTTTCCCCAAAACAGGGACATGAAATGCCTAAATCATTGCAAAAGCTGAAACCTCAGACACTGTGCAGGCTTCACAGAAAGCATTTTCAGTCCACTCACTCCTGAGCTGGCCAGATGTAATCATCCCAGCATGCAGAGTCCAAGTGCCAGTCAATTGATTGTCCCTAGCAAGTAAGTTACCTGCATGGCAGTTTCAACACACTCCTCTAAATTTCTCTGTCTGGGTTTCCCTTTCCATTTCTAAGATGGTTATTTCAATTCACAGCCCAAAATCCAGCAGACCCCTTTTAATCTTCTGAAGCTACACCTACATACTCCCCACAAACTTAGGAATAATGATTTTATCTGCACCCTTCTATTTCCTGACTGCACCAGAGACTGTTTTATTTACTCGAATCTTCAGGAACAACTCAGAATATGTAGCATTGTACTACTTGTAGCTGATTTTTATAGTGACAACCCCAACTAATTTCTTGTTATCGGTACACTCTGATGTCTCAGGGACATGACCAAGTTCCCAGTGCCCAGTGAATCCCAGCGTGTCATTTGAGCTGTGATAAGAGTTCCTGTGCATGTTGTCAGGCTGCTGCAAAAACGAGCTGATACGTAATAGCTTTAACCTTAGCGAAAGAGAGCAAAGCTGAACGTGTCTTGCCTTGTGTTTGCCAAGGAGTAAGAATATGCCAGAGTAAGTTTCTGCAGCTCAATTGTTACTTAGCTCCTTTGTAGCTCCATTGTGCATTTTGATCTCAGAGCTTTTTTTATTTCAAAAGAAAAATGAACAGGGACCAGAACAGGAGAATTCTTCAGTCAAATCAGGAGCACAAAGTGCCCATACAAACACTCTTACCTTCACTCGTATTCTGATCTCTCCCATTGCCCTGTCACAAACATCCCTAGAGTTTTATCTCCTCTCAGAACACATCCAGCCAGTTTCCAACCCTCTCCAAAAGATTTTCTACAGAAGCCTCTGACCTTGCAAGCTCACTCCTTTTCATTATCCCTAAATCTGTAACTTACTTAGGAATGCTACCAAGCCACCACCAGTGTCTGAAAGAATTTGAAGAACTGATTTTCTCTTAGGACACAATGTCCATGCATCCTCAGATTATAGGAGCTGCCTCTTCCAAGTATAGAAATAAGACTAATGAGAAACCACCCTGAGTAAGAACTTTTCGCCCCTCTGTCTCCACAAATACAGCAAGACCTGAAGTCCTCTCCAGTAAAAGTCTGAGATGCTGCTAACATACAGACTATTTCTGAGCTGGTACATCTTGATACTGAGCTGCCCAGTACTGCTTTCTCTGACATCCCTTGTAAATCGGCACGAGGCATTTCTGGTTCCTCTGTTGCCATGGATCGGTTTTAAGGCTTACTCCAAATCATTGTAGTATACGTTTGTTTTGCCACCTTTTGCTCTGTACCTCATGGTTTTTCGCTGGAGATCAGGTCCCTTTTCTCTTCTCATAGCCCTGGCTGCCACTTGCAGTACCAACCTTTCTTTCCTCCATTGTTTGCATATCTGTACATTGAACTGACCTACATCTCCTGCTAGGGAGTGGGTAGCAGATGGTGCTTAGGCGATGTGGCATCTCAAGATGGTGCTTGAGTGGCTCGTGGATCACAGAAGTGGGAAATGCTGGTTGCTGCATTAGCAGCATGCAGCGGAGCTCCCCGGCGAGTGCTCTGCTTGTTTGTATCAACAACTTTGGGCCAATGTGAGCTGGCTTGGTCACATGCAGAAAGTAGGTCAGGCGGGTTATCTTGGCAGCAATATTTGTTTGGGAGCTGCTGGGATCAGGGGGGCAGCTACACCAGTCACCTCCTTTAGCATTTCTGCCTTAATGCAGAAGTTGGTCAATTCAGTGGAGGAGCACCGTGGTGGCTGGCACTGGAGCACTTGTCCTATGAGGGGGTGTTGAGTGTTCAGCCTGGAAAAGGGACAGCTTTGGAGGAGATTATCAAGGAGATAGAGACAGGCTCTTTATAGGAGTGTAAAGTGGGAAGACAAGAGGCAATAGGCACAAGCTGGAGAAGTGGAGGTTAAGGCTAGGTAGAAAGAGAAACTTTTTCAGTGCCCTGACAGTCAGGCCAGATAACAAGCTTCCCAGGGAGGCCATGCAGTCTCCATCCGTGGAGGTTTTAAAGACTAATTTAAAGCCCTGAGAGACCTTGTCTGAGATCACAGCTGAGCTTCCTTCGAACAAGAGCCTGAACTAAAGACATCCTGTGGTTTCTTCCAGCCAGTGAATCTATGATTAAGAATCAGTCTGTTTTTAACAAATCCTGCCCAAATCCTAGGCAACAAAGGGTAGTCACAGCTGGGAGTTCACATTTTGGTAATCCATCCCGGTCTTTGTGGTAGACACAGAAAAATTCGACCAAGTTCGACCAAACCACAGTCAATACAGACAAGTTTCACACAGCACAAGTCATTGAGGGATTAAGGCTTAAATTTGAAGGATAGCAGCTGTGTAAGTACCCTTCCTTTATTTTCTCTTTCTGAGGGCCTGAATCTCTGTCTTGTGCTATCTCTGTCAGAGCAGGGAATAGCCAACATAGCTGGCTTACGCTGCCAGCCAGCAGGCAGCTTCCCCATGCGCCTATCAGAGACGGTCCCCTGCACAGTGCGTGCTCAGCCCCTGCCCCGTTTGCTCCTCCTGTGTCGTTCTGTCCTTCCCTCCTCGCTTGGTCTTCCCATCCCTCTCCCCTCAGCGGCAGGATTACAGAACCAGTGCCCTGTTGCTGGCGTGCCCTTGTCTGAGCTTTCTGCCTGACTTTTTTTCTCTGCTCAGCTCTTCTCTTTGCTCCGGTAAGTCTGATGAACAGCTTCCTTACTGTCACTGCTTGGTGGCATGGCACAAGGGCTTTAATGTAAGTTCTTCCCTTTGGGACTGTCAACCCGCATTTTCTAGGAATAGCCCTAGGAAAAGTTTGGGCACCATGTGACATCTGAGGAAAACAGGCAGGTGTCCAGGGTTGTTGGTGAAGGTAAGAAATGCTTCTCTTAAGGGTGATCAGAAAAAATTAAGATTACTTTGGAAGAGCTTATGTTGAAGTGAGACTGGGGGCCAAGGGTGGTCTGCTACAACTGTCAGTGATCAACATTCAGGACATGACTCAGCAACCTCATGAGAGGTGAGGTAGGAGGCTTCAGAAAGCCTCCAGGTCTGGTTCTGAGCCTGTATGGAAAGCTGCCATGAAACCTCCAAACTTTTGCTCAGTTTTGTATTAGAAAATTGTGCATAAATCATAAAGCTTGTCAAGTGCAGTGTGTAGATGATACAGCTGGTTTTATCACCACTTTCTGAAGTAACACATAGGGCACTGTCTAGACTGTAAGAAGGTACTTGTATTTTTCCAAAGGGTGATTGGAGCTACAGTAGCAGGGGCATTTCCAGAGTTTAATTTTTGCTGCTTTGAGGTGGTGTCTCTGCAGACCAATCTGGTGTTATATAAGGATAAGAATTCAGATTTAATCATCATATGTTGGCTGGTGCAAGTATATGTAAAGCTTTGTTTTAGAGAAATGTATATGTATGTGAACTTCGAGCATAAAGTGCTAAATACCATCACCCATTTTAGAGGAGCTTAAAATAGCTCCTGGCTGCAGAGCAGGTGCCATGTGTCCTTCTGCTGAATACATACGGATGCAAAAGCTAAATATAGACCAGTCTGTAAACCCTCTAGAACTTCAAGCTGCAAGAAGGAAATCAGAAAGCAAATCCCATGACAGGGAAGGGGAAGCACACTGTTTATAAAAGATAAACAAAACTCTGTGACAGTCTTCAAGGCAGCCTGTGAGAGAAGCTAAGATGAAGACGTTTAATTTGTGTTTTGGTCATGCCAGGAGGATGCCTGGGCAGCAGTGTCGGCTTTAGCAGTGCGTGAGGTGGGCTGGCACACCCCAGCACAGGAACAATTTTCCCAGCAGCAGTGGGATGGCTGCAGCTCTGCTACATCAGTCATTGGCCCTTGCCTACTGACTTTTTACTTTGGAAATACTGTCTGTTTTCAAAGCACAGTGAAGGCAAATTGTGCCATAAATGTGAAATATTAAGGGATATAGTTACAGACAAACAAACTTAGCATGTAACCAGACTGATCTGAGGTGCACACCTTTTGCTGTTGCCTCTGGGCAGAGCTGTGGCTATGCTGTGTGCTCAGCTATGCTGAAAGCTCAATTTCTGTCCTGGGTTATCCCAAGTTTTTAACAGAGGAAGAAGGAGAACGGCTAAGAGTCTTTCTCACAGTGGGGAGGCAGCAGCACCCTCTGGCTCTTGAGGGTGTTTCCCACTGAGAGAGAGGAGGACCACAGTGACTATTTGTATGCAGCAGCCACAAGTGTCAAGTTTCCATCCAAAACACCAGGGCCAAGAAAGGTGCTGATCTCACAGCTGTGGAACAGGTCCAGGATTTGGGAATGCAGGAGGAAAAGAGTAAACAAGATGCAATGCTCAGACTCAGTCAGACTGGTCAGTCTTCCCCCTCGCCATAAAACAGGATAAGGCTGTGTTGGAAATTCAAGTGCCTGGAGGCAACAGTAATGGTAGTAGGAGCTGCAAAATTTGAGAGGTGGATAGTCTAAAATCGGGCAAGTCTGAAAAACCAAGGAATTCCTCTTTTGGACTCAGTCACCTAATTTTTAGGCATTACTGTGTTTAAGATAGCTTATAATGTAAACACCTTGAGTCTTGCTGAAATTGGCACCGAAAGTCTTTTATGGCCTGATAAGGGAGAATTCCTTATGTACATCAAGATTAAGCAGGCTAGAGCACAAGGGAGAACTGGGGCCAGCTGCAGTAAAATTTCCCAGCATCAAAGGCTTTAAGCAGCCAACTCTCAGATGCTGTGTTTCCCTCAGCATAAACTGTGGCACTGTGGAAGCCACTGCGCAAAACAAGGTGCAGAAGTCTTCACAGGCATTGTGTTTGTGCTGGAAAGCAGTTATCAGACCTCTGGTTTAGCCTGAAGAAGAACAAAATAAAACATTAGGATATTTATTTGTGAGAGTAAATACAACCCCCAGTATGACCCAGCAAGTGGGCACTTTTGGGTTAGAAGTTCATTGCCATGTATTTATGGGGTTCCTGCCTGCTTACCATTCTGGGCTGGTGAATGGAAACTCAGCAGATGTGAATTGCCATGGTTTCAGACTGATTATAACTAATCCCCTTCTAGTCAGGAATGTATGTTAGGGAAGATTTCCTGCAAGGCCAGCTTGTAAACATCTTGTGTCCTTGATTCTAAACATCCAGTTTCTCTTTCATTCACCCATGTTTTTCCCTTGTTACTGAGACACACCATGCACAGATCAATTGCCACTGTTGATTTAAAGCCTGTATTTGCAGACATGCTTTGTGATTCACATAAGAGGAAACCTTTAGCCAGACAGTGCTGCCACGTGAGCAATGAAGTTGGGAGTTGGGAGGCAGCCAAGGGAGAGAGTTGGGGTGCAAAGAGAACATCGACTTGAGCCTACTTACAAAGAGGAGGAGATAGTTGGAAAAGAAATTAATACTTGGAAATGAAGCATTTTGTAATCCTGTTACCCCTCTGTGATGAACATATTACAAAAACAGCTATTTTAAATTTGAAGTATACTTTATGAGAGTTTTATTCTGCCTAAACAAGAGCTGGTAGCCCTGGGTTTTCTAGCTGATTGATTGCCAACTGCCAGTTAGCTCAAATTAATGATTGCAATAGTAAACACTAGCCTGAACATGTCAGAGATAAACACATATTCTGTGGAGTGTCTAGCTTAGCCTTTACAATACTCTTACTGACCTTGAATTAGTTGGCAGTCAATTAACTCTAGTTAGAAAAGATCAGAAACAGGAGGGTAACATTTGTGCTATCTGGAATTATTTACCTAAATTGCACATATAGGGTCTAATTTTTCAATGTAAATTAAACTCAATATGACATCAGATAGATATCATTTTACAATCATCTTGCAGTGATATAATGACTATGGCACAAGGAGTAAGGAAAGAATGGGATGCGATTGTGTGACAGGTCTGTGAGAGCAGGTCCAGATGCATTCCTGAGCCATTTCTGCTGGCAAGCTGTATCTATGGGAGGACTGCAGGGGCATGGATCTATAGCTAACAGTTTTCAAGCACTTCCTGAGCCCCACTCAAAGCCTTCAATTATTTGCTTGAGAGATGATAACTTGTTTGACTATCTTATCTGCAAGCCCAGTCATATAGCTAGAAAATCAAATCTTGAAAAATGTTGCCTTAGTGATGGCCATCACTGCACTTCCAAACATCACTTTGACTGCAGAGAGTTTAATAACACTGAGTCATTTATTACAGTAAATGACATCTCTCTTATCATATAATACCTTTGTCCGTGTTAGTTTACAATTGTGAAAGCTGTAGAAATTTAGACACTGTAGAAAATATATGTTACAGCCTGTTTGAACAACCTACAAAATGCTTCCCAGTTAGTTCCATGTTTTCAAAGCAAGTTGTCTTTTAAAAAACAAGAAAGCAACCACTTCAGATGCTGGAAAGAACCAATCAAGCAAGCTTCTTCCCCTCTTACTTCCCCACTGGCACCATTGTAAATCCTATCATCAAAGAGAGGAACAAAAATCAGTCCGGAAAAAAGAGAGACTCATGGCTGGAAAGAGTACAGAGTCTGCAGTCAAGCAGCCATGGGGGCTAGTCGCAGAGCAAGGCCCAGCTGTGCACCCCCACCTCTGCACTACTTCCTGAGGGCAACACAGAGGTGCCAGCAGCCTCTCCCTCTGAGAGGGAAGGGGCCTTCACTACTCTGAGTTTTCCTGGTGCCCAAGATGCTCTTGTTGCCACCCTCATTGCCAGGTCCTGGGTAAGCCAGAGGAGGAACACAGTTGGGGCCTCTGTATTTGCCTGGCTGAGTGCAGCTGCTCAAAAACATGAGAAAACAAAAGCTTCCCTTTGCAAACTGGGAATAAATTAACTGAAATTCGCCCCACAAAACACCACAGATTATCAAACTGTGTTATGTGTGGTTGGTTTTATTTCACTGTGATTTATTCTGTATTTTGTACTTTGTCAAAGAAGCTGTCAGCAGCATGTAGCAAGTACAAGAGAAGGGTGTTCTAGAGCTGTTTATCTTATTCTTTGCTGGTTTTATGATGGTACCAAACCACGTCTCTTGTCGATCAAGCACCATGCTGAGCTTTCCAAGGGCACAGAGCAATTTTCAGTGCACCAATTTCATTTAAAATATTTTTCATGATTATTGACTTAAGATGTGCCAACAGGACAGATATAGGAAATGAAACTAATGCAGCTCTGAAGTGAAGCTGCCCATATCGGTAGCAAGCGTTGCAAGTAAACAGATCAAGAAAAGGAAACATGTGGCAAATAGTGTATTCCGGGAGGAAAATGGTATAAGTGACTGGGGTGTCATTTCATGTGTCATTGCTGGCAGTGGGAATAGGAGGTTTTCCTATTAGATTATATATTAGATATTATTAGATTATATATTAGATATTAGATAATATTAGATTAATATTATATATTATTATATTTTATATCTAAAATATTATATTTGGGTAGGCTTTTCTCTTGGAAAGTATGTAATTTGCTTTTCTCCTTGCAGACAAATCACCTTGGTTATTTATCTATGTGTGATATATTTGTCAAAACCAGAGCCAATGGATATGCTGCCATCCCAAATTTCACACAAAATCATTCACATGCTGGCCAAGCTTTGGGAACAGCTTGATGGCTAATCCCTTATGCCTTTAAATTGACCCTCCATTTGTTTTTCTGTCAGGTGCTGCACCAAGCATGGAGAATGACCAGTCTTCCACCTCACCCGAGCAGGACATCCAGGGGCAGAGTGGGGACAAACCTGCCCCTGGCCTGCCGTCCCCTGATCCAGCCCCCATGGAGCAGCCAAGCGCATGGTCCGAAGCAGCCACGTGTGACATCTCAGAGGAGTTGAGCCGGCAGCTGGAGGACATCATTAAAACCTATGGGTCTGCCACGAGCCTGATGGAGAAGGAAAACACTGCTACAGGAACTGACAGGCCTGAGAAGGGAGAGCCAGGCAGCTTGGAGGATGCAGAGTATGAAGATGGAAATGAGGAAAGTGAGAAAGAGAAGCTGGTTCCTGGGGATGCTTCCAAAGCAAAGGAGCCCAGCGGCAACAAGGAGCAAAAGCTGGAGAAGAAAATCCTGAAGGGACTAGGCAAGTATTTACACAATCATACACCCCTTCTGCAAACTCAAGTAAGAACTCCCTGGTCCTTGCTTTTTAACATGTTAAGTTTCTGGTATGGACGATAGGGATCTACAGCTACCACTGAAAACAACAGTGACCATTACAACTTTCCTATAACTGATAATTATTTTTGGCATTACCCAACATGAAGGCTGTATCAGATATTAGTCCTCTAAAAAAAGAAGTTTAGGATTGTATCACACAATGCTGATATACTACTGGGCCACCCAAATTGGTTAGCCAAAGCTGTCAGTGCGATGACACACTGCACAAAATCTCTTTTAGACAAAGTAAAACTCAGCCTCTCATTTGTACCTCAGTGAATGTTTTCTTCTCCTGTCTCCGTCAGGTATGACTACTCATGGGTCACAACAGTAATAATGGTGCTACTATGTGGCATGGGAACCTGCAGAATAAATTCACTGTCATGCCCAGGTTATTTTTCATTTAGCAAACCCCTGGGCTCATCATATAATATATATGAAAAAAGACAATACATTTGTTCTCTAATACCTCATGCCTGGCAGGACTGTTAGTTGAGCTAGAAAGAAGTCTCAGCAAGTTTTTGTATACATGTATTTTCTGCTGGGTAGCCACTAGAGAGCAATGTAGTTACATTCCAATCTAACATGCATGTAAATTATTTCCCTTCCTACATTTAACTCCGGCCAATCTTCAAGCCTCTCCTTTGCATGAGAACCCAAACCCAAACGCAGACTAAGCCTGTAAAGAAATCACTATAGGACATTCTTACAGGCAAGGAACTAAGCATTAGACACAGCACGGATGTTTTCTCAAAAATTCTTTGAATGGCCAGAAGAAAGTTCCTCCGTTTCTACTACCTTGGCTTTGGTGCAGTTACTGGTACCTCAGCAAGCTCAGTGAAAACCCCACCAACACACAGTTCTCCGTCTGCACTTGTGATGGTTCACACCAAGATTCGATTTTAGCTCACTTCAACTTATTTATGCTGATGCTGTAGAGAGAACTTAGTGTGAAATAAAGGATTTTCTCCGTAGACAGTATTTGTGGACTGCACTAGACTTGAAGGACAAAAAGTCCAGCCCAAAGAAGAAAGCAAATTTTGTCTCACAGCCTTGGGGAAGAGGAGCATTTGGAAAAGCATGTTCAAGCCCGTAGGACCACAGGCAAGCTTATCTCCAGGGACGTCAGGGACAGTTTGTACTTGATGAACAAGCAATGTTCAAGCTCCTGCTTGTACCTGGGGCTGAAAGGAAAACCAAGAGGTATCAGAGAAGAAGTAATACCTAATTGGCTGTGCAGTGATTTAGCTCTGGACCCAGGGAGTTATTAGACTGTCTCTGGTACACAGGGAACTGATTTACACCAGTATCACATAGCCCAGGCCTGGCTGGCGGTACCTACCACTCTCTGATTGTTTACTTCCACACCATAGTCTCCATATCTGACTTAATATTCCTGATGTCTTGTGTGGGTTGATCAGCAAAGGAGTTGAGTACACCAGATT
Source organism: Oreocharis arfaki (assembly GCA_013398015.1). Taxonomy (NCBI): domain Eukaryota; kingdom Metazoa; phylum Chordata; class Aves; order Passeriformes; family Paramythiidae; genus Oreocharis; species Oreocharis arfaki. Next base: position 2,436,688 of record VZRR01009625.1, on the reverse strand, counting down.
TGATCCACTTTCACTTACAAACAGGTCTGCTCCTGGGCCTTCAGGGTCCAGGCCCTTTCTGTCCTATTTCAGTCAAATGTGCCATGTGTCTGACCTAATCATGTTGCAAAAACATTGAATGACAATCAGATTACACAAGACAAAAGCATTTCACAGACAATGCTTTTGTTAGAAGAAAGCACATTACTGAGGTCTGAAATGGAGGAAAGTTCTAGCATGTTTTTTCTTATGGGGCAAAGAAAAACACAGAAATTTACAGCAAAAATTGTTCCTTTCTTTCCAAAATGTCTCATTTCACCTTGTGTTTTTACAGACCCGTGCATCAAACCACCCATTTCATAACAATACATTAGCTACAAACTACATCTAGCATCAAATCTCTGTTTCATTTTTTCTAAGGAAAAGAAGCCACCCTACTGATGCAAAGTTTGAATAAGATGAATACTCCAGAAGAGAAGCTGGACCTGTTATTTAAGAAGTATGCAGAGCTGGTTAGTACAACATTGGCTCTTTTCTGTACGAACTGTCTATACAAGAAGGTATAAAAAATATATGACATGCAGCGTGGTAAAACCTCACATAGCAGTAGTGTATGTGCTAATAGGTGAATCCCAAAACAATTGTCATGGTCAGACAACTATGGGTGAAAAAGAGAAAGAAAGTAAAAAGTGAGGAAAACAAGATTTGTGTCAAAAAGTTGATGGGGCGGAATATTTGTGCTTAAAGACGAATCTACCAAACTGACCCACACTGGAGGCTGGTGTCTAGACTCCTGCCTTCACCTCCTGCAAGGAGTTTTGCATGCCTCTGTTGTGGGTATTGCTTTAAATTATGTATTGATGATTTCATCAAAATGAAAATAATACAGGACTTAGTAAAAAACTTCCTATATTAGGAAGCAGATAATAGACAACTGAGACTAATTGTAAGAGAAGCCACAACACAATGAAATGAAGAGTCAAAGCGCCTGCCACCATAATGTCAGCCCTGTAACAATGCCACCTACCTGACTGTTCTTCCCGCGCTTAAGATGGGTTATTTTCAGATGAAGGGATTTTCTTCTCTGTGGTCAAAGGACTGTATGACCATAAGCTGTGGAAATCTTACAAATGAAAAGGCTGCAGCATTTTACACTTTGTGGAGCGCTGAAAAATGTGCAAAGCAGAACATTGGCTTTGTAATTGGTTTTATGCACAGATGTGTCCATGTCTCATCATAATGTGAAGCGAAGTTTAGCTTTCCCTTTTTTCATGTAAAATCCTCTGGTTTCAAAATTGGGCTCAGGCTGTTCATGGTTTATCTCATGCTTAAAGGGACTTCATGCTCACGGATTAACTGAAATAGGTCTTCTTTCTCTATAAAGTACTCTCCACTGCATTCAAATGGCATTGGAGCACTGTATAAAACAGGGGCTGTATTGCCAGTAGCCCATGCGGGAAAGGTGCTAAAACAGAAATACTGAACACTTGTTTCTGACATACTCTGCAATGTCACTAAAATAAATCATTCCGTAAATACAACTAAAACCTTGTTGGAGACAGCCTTACCCTGCTCACTCGGAGCAGCTGAGGGGCATAGTGTGATTAATGGCTTGTCAGCAGTTGGCTGTAGCTGTGACTACTCTCCCTGATCCCTCTTGTCCATCCCCATCACACACTTCAGATCACGTCTTGTTTTTGCTGAGTTGTTTTCCAGCCAGATCAGCTCCCTGGTCTGGTGAGCCATGTGGTGACACAAACACTTGTTGCAGCACAGCTCAAGGGAAGGTGTAGCCGTGTGACAGATATGCTGGCAGTGGCTTCCCCTGATTTAGGTAGTGCTGGGGCTGGCTGTGGCTGAAGAGGTTCCTGGTCCTTGGGGCCCAATGCAGCACCAACCCTTCCCCACAGCCACCCAGCAATGTGTCATTTCCCTGCCAGCCCATGCCCTGGCACAGCCTGAATGACTGTGGGCACACAGCAGGCTGGAGCAGAGGCTGGTGAAGGTACAAGCCATGCCAGCGGGGATGGGGAATTGAGACAGCGCAGCCATTTGGGCACGAGCTCTGCCACGCTACTCGCCAACAGAGAACATTTCATTCACTGAATCCAGTGTATTGGGTTAGGAAAGCAGACAGTGGTTTACTACAGTTTTTGCCTGCAGTTGCAGAATTGTCTGTAACTGGCTTATTTTCAGAGGTCCTTAGAGTCTCACAAGTGCTGGGTGCAACAACAGGCTAATAAATAAATATGAGCTCTGTCATTGTCTGCAGTAGGATCAAGATAAAACTTTTTTTCCTAAATTGACTTTGTTTCTCTAGGTCAGCTTTCAAAAATCATAATTCCTTCTATTCACAGTTAATTTTAGCTTCTATTTCATTAATTATTCTTAAAAATTTATCATTGAGGACCCTTTTGGCATTCCTATTTGCAGTGAATTGCCTTTTTCAGTGCAAAAGTAACACCATGTCTTAGATATTCCTGAGAACTTTGAGATATATGTTTCTAAGTAATATTAATGGGGGGAAAAAAGCAAAAAATGCTTGGAAGACTTCTCATATCATGGTTAAGACTGACTTTATTATGAGCCCCCTATCTCAAGCACAGTTTGAGTGAATCACATGGAATTTGGATAAATCATTATCCATTAAGAACAGGCTGTGCATGCAAAATGTGAAGCAAAAAGAACACTTTTTATGTTTTTCAGCGGAAAGGGGAGAAAAACAAGCTTAAGAAGGAAAAAAAAATCTCAGCCTTAATTACAGAAAAGCATTTTTTTTTCCTACAATACTAGAAAAATTATTTCAGCTAGTGCAGCTTGATTAGATGCAAAAGCCTCTATTGTGATCTACAGGAGTAAAAATAGACAATGCATATGTTAAAAGTTGGACATGAACTGTAAATATACTCCAAGCTGGTGAGAGTATTGTATTTGTGGTACACTTAGCTGTGATTTGATTAATAATACACAGAGCTCTCTACTGTAAGCATAAATTACTGAACATCTGCAGAAAACAGATGAAAGTGTAAAATATGATGCTGTTGGCTGACTTGTTTGAGATCCACATCATTCCCCAGTGCTCACAAACTTTCGCAGTCATACTGGGGTTAATAATTAGTACAAGTGGTACCATATTATTAGATAATGTACTCTTAATAGCAACTGTTATTATTAAGGTTTGCATGTTTAAGCTCTGTGCTACTGTTTTCCAATTAGAAAACATCCAGACTTCAGAAATGCCTTGCAATGTATGCACACCTGTGATACAGTGGGGAGGGTTATGGTGTGTTGGAACAGGAGATGAAATCATTAAAAGCTTCAGAGGTGAAAGGCTTCTTTGACCTGACTGTTAGGGTGTTAATTTGCAGTACGGGATTTTTTTCCAAACATCCAGCGATAAACATGTGTCAAAAGAAATGACCAGACTGTGCAGGGATTACTATTAGCAATTTTGTTACTGGTCCTCTTTGCCCCCTCCAAATACACGTTGCTCCCTACCAGCCTTCTAGGGAAGGCAGGAGCCATGTACCTACATAACAGGCTCCCAAAGGAACATCAGGGACGGTCCGTGTTTCCTCCAGGAATTGTATGGAGGCAAAGAGCCCAAAAGAGGTTTGATTCACCATGACCCACCCCCACTGATTACAGGACCTCCAGAAACACAACTGACAGAATGCTCCCTCATGGTCCTGTGAGCCAGAGGAGCCTGGCAAGAGGAGGTGCCCGCACGTCACTTTGGGAAACCCTTCCCTGAAGAGAATTCTCCTCCATCAGCAACAAAGCCACCACACAAACAGCATTCCTGGTCTCCAGAACCCCTTCTGTTGCTTTTTCCAGCAGGTTCCTGGGTATTTAGGAACCTGCTTCTTTTTCAGGAAACTGTATTACCTCATGGTCGGGAGAAATCTCACCATATAAAGCACAACTGACTGCTCGAGTTCCAAATGTTGAAACAAAAATAAAAACCTCACAGATGTCCTTCAAAGAAACTCAAACCAAAGAAGGGAGAGCTAAAATGGTGTGACAAGAGTGTTAAAAATTATGTTCACCCACCCACAGTACAGTATACTTGGGACTGTTGCAGCAAGCAGGCTTGGGAATGTCCATGTTCCTCTCTCCTCTGCCATTAGTGCTGGGACAAAACATTTCCTAAGAGGTTAAGAAAGTGTGAAGGCTTTCCCCAAACCAGAAGAGCTCATTTTCTTTTCATTTCTATCCCTCTTTGTTTAATTTTAATCCATTTCCCTGTTTTAATCCCCATTTTGCCCAGCTGGAAGAACATCGTGCTGAGCAGAAAAAGCTGAAGTATCTACAGAAGAGGCAGGCCCAAATCACCAAGGAGAAGGACCAGCTGCAGAGTGAGCACAGCCGAGCCATCCTCGCCCGCAGCAAGCTCGAGAGCCTGTGCCGAGAGCTCCAGAGGCACAACAAGAACCTCAAGGTGAGCAGGAGCCTTATCACAGTACCCAGCAGTGGCAGGGAAGATGTTGACACTTTCCCATTTCCCTCTAGTACCAAATCAAAGAGACATTTGCATCTGCACATGCAGTATATAATCATATATACACTCTAGTCTTGAGGTCCATTTACACTAAGACCCCTTTATTTCTCATTTGGAGATATCCCAGCACTTTTGGACACTGGGTTTGCCCGCACTAGCTCTAAACCCTCCTTGCATTATTAGGGAGCTCAATGCAGAGAAGAGCAGCAGTGTTAACAGTGCAGGTCCCTCACAGTGCAGATGCAAATGCACGTGCATGGACAGAATCACAGGAACACCAGCTTTGCTCCAGTGAGCTCAGAGGAGGCTGGTGGAGGTTTTCACGTAATTCAAGCACTTGAACCTTTCCAAGTAATTTGTAAAGTAACTTTTGAGAGTCAGTCAGTCGGGACATTTGCCTTATGACACCAAACGTCAAGATAGGAAGAATGCCAACATTATTTGTGGAAGTTGTTTGGATTATGAGAATCAGTTCATAAAGGAAATTTTCAGGAGTGTCAAGGGGCTGGGATCCAAATGCCATGTCTGCCAACTGCTTGGTGCATCACACCATTTAAATGTAAAATTTATAATATGATTATGCTCCTTGAAAAAAATATATGTTCAAGAAGAATATTCCTGTTATGACTGTCCTTTTTGCCTGAGTGCATGTTAGTGATCGTGTCGGTATTGGTATACAAAAGGCCTCTGCTTTGATCCATTCAAACCCTTTCTTTATGGGGATATAGTTATGTGTAGAATTACACATATGAATTGTCAGCATCAAGAATTCCACCTGATATAACCTCTAGAAATGGTAATGCGTTTTCATTCATTTCCACTGGCTCAGGAGTGGGCCTTCAGGGTCTTGGCACATGCAGTATATAATCCTGGTAAGAATACAGCTGGGAGAGGGAATAGTCACACACACTCTCAAACTGTGCACTAGTAGAAGGATAAAAGCAGTTTAACAAATAGGGAAGCTAGAAGCAAATCTCTGTGCTCAGTTACGGTCACACAGAACTGGTAGTGAAAATTAAATTTGTGCCTGTCATTTGTACTAGACCTGAGCTATTCCTCAGTATTGATCTACAGTGATTTACCAGGCCATCTGTGGGTAAAATCTTTTAAAAGAAATATGAGCCAGTTTTAAAGTGAATTAAGAATACAGTGTACAGTGCTTTGCATTGTCTTAACTGATATTTCTAAACAAATCATATCAGTGGAACAAATCAGTGAAGACTGGGGTAGAGGAAAAAACTGATTCTATTCAGAAAACATATTTGGAACAAATTTTGTTGAATTCCTCATGCAGTTTCCCAGCTACCTTATGCTTACTAATTGTAATACTAGAGAGCATGATTTTTTTCCTTTCTCTTTGTATATAAATACTTCATTACACATTTCATCTTTACAATTAGGAAAGTCTCTTTCCAATATCTTTTCACCTATTGGACTGCTTTACTTTGTGACTAGGTTCTCTAAATAAACGTATAAATTTCAGACTCAGTTCTTATTTTTATCCTGTATCTATGCCAGGTGAGCCAGGGATCTGGTGATCTGGTATTAGGAATAAGTGTTGAAATTTGCATCACTTCTTTCTAAGAATTTGGAGACCTTTTAAGAAACCCAGAATACTATCTTTCCTCTGGTTCCCGTGCTATCAGTGTAGAAAAAAACCCAAAGTTAAATAGGACAGTAAGACAAAATACATTTGCAGAATGCATGAGAAATAAAGTAATAAACAAAGACATTCATTATCTTTATCCAGTTTTGTCTCTCTAAGAATTTTAGCATAGTTCCTGGAATATTTGCCTTTATGCTTTAGCTCCTGGAAGTCTTCGAATGTCCAGAAACTCAAGTTGTATTTATTTAAATAAGTGCAATTTTCTTTCATTTATGACTGTAATGAGAGGGCCCAAAATCAGAAAATCTATCAAATGTTGTATTTAAAATCTTATGCTTAAATGCTTAAATATTTTTATTTTGGTTTTGGCAGGACAGAGAAGCTGGTTCATAATTTTTTAGTGCTTGGGATTAGCACCTCTGATTATGTTCCAAAACATGGAAAATAGAAACCAGGCAATTGCATCATTTCAATAGCAAAGGAGAAACCTGGCCTGCCCAGATCAGAAACCCCCTCTGACTTACCATGTGGTACATTATATGCACATCACGTCATGTAAATGTCATCTTCACTCATCTGGTGTGTGGAATTCCCATTAACTGCAGATCCGTGCAGCCAAGTGGTGATGAATATGCAATGCAGAGCTGCATTGAAAATCCACAGGGCAGATCAGAGAAGAAAAATTTCTGGTTAGTATTGGATACCAGCCTCAAATTCTCACTTACGTACAGTCCAGCTATTCTGATTATTTCCTTGCAGTTATACAGATGTTTAATTCTCCCTCCAAGAAAAGCAGAATAAAGGTTTGTGAAATAGCAGAATGTGTTCCCACTGCAATAAAGAGCAGCTCTGCTAAGAGCAACAGCAACTCATTTCTCTGCATGGAGTTCATGTTCTGCCAATTATCTGACAGTTTGGTAGCTACTTAGCATCTTGTAGTGACAAGAGCATCTCAGGTCCCTCGTCCTTCCTGCCACCAGGCATTAAGCAATGACTTTCATACAAATGTCACAAAAGTCAACAGCTTCAGTTATGGGCTCGGCTCCAAACTGGCTCAGACCGTGGTGCCTGGGAATGAAGAGTATGGTTCATTGAAAAAAAAGGATTCCTCGCTCATATCTTGGCTGACATGGCTTCAGCAGACCAATAGTCTTCTGGAACTGCCCCAGAGAGGCATGAGAACAATTCCAGTATCAATCACATTCTTCTATTTGCAAATGATCTCATATTCCTGTGCTAAATCCCAAACTGCAAAATATCCTGTCTTAATTTTAACAAGGTTTTACTCAATGCATTCTTACATTCTTGGCAGCAAAACCTGAGAGCAAAAGCAGTATTGCACTAGGACACAAGAATATATGTTTGAAAGGGTAAATATGGAGTGCAAAGGTTCAGAAAGGGCAGAGAAAAAAGAGCAATAGGTTATGGCTGGTTTCTGCACAGTACTGTAGCCACACTGTTGTCCTTCTGCTCAGGCAGCTCCCCTCACCCACACCTACCTTTAATCTGTGACTGGGATCACAAGGATTTAACAAATGAGGGCCCCTGAGTCACCCCCAGAACATATACCAGCCCCCATCCCCAAGCACACATCCTTCTCAAGTATATTTTTCCCCAAAGCAGAAGAGATACAGAGAAATACTGCATCCTGCAAATAAATGCTTCCTGGCTCAGTGTCTTTAACCATGAATCTTTGTATTGTCTCTGTGCTCTGTACAGTATAATTTTTCTACCTCAGAAGAGCAGGAAATAAGATCTTCTGAGTAACACATGTACGAAGGGTTGGTTTTTTTTACATTTGCATGATTGGTAGTCTCAAGATGTCTTGTTTCACCTTGTAATAGAACTGCTTGGTGTGACATATACACAATCCACCTTTTTTTTTGGTTTATAGTCATATGGACTTATTACTCTAGAGAGCTTTAAATCACAGCAGTGACATGTTATAACACTACTTGGTCTACTGAAACAATAAAATATTTTTGAGGAAGGATGTTTTGAAGCCATAGAAATAGGACTTCAGACGTGCAAGTTCAATTTCTCACTCTGACTTCTGGAAGTGAAGCACCTTCTGCCTGCTCAGGGCTGCACCTGTGTAATGGAGACCTAAGAGGCATGAGGGTTTTTTTAAACTGTGTATTAGAGATAAAATGGAGTTCTGACTTAACCAAAACTACCTAGGAATTCAAGTTAAGTTTGGAACAGTTTCAAACAAAAATAAAAAGGATGACATGGTCTGTAAACATACCCTTTCAAAAGAAAATTAAATGTTTCCTTTTGGGAATGCTAAAGGAGTAGATTAAAAACATCTTCTGAGCAACGTTTTTAACTCTACTCTCGAAGAGCATTCTTCTGCTAAAAAGCAAGGAAAATGTTTCGAAATCATTCTCACCAGCTGAAAAAGAAATTGGAACTCTTCTCTTTCATCTTGCTGCAAATTTTCCATGTGTCCAATTTCCACACCAGGTACTGAACCAGGACCCAACCCCCAAGTCATTTGCCCAGCTCCACATGAAATTATTCCTTCCTCACAGGAGAGAGAGTCCTTCTGGGCTCACACTTCGTATTACTCTGAGTACACACACAGGTTCTTGCGTGAACTGCAGAGCACAGCAGAGCTCCATGGTGATTTCTGTGCATGAGGGTATTATTAATGGCTCCATTGTTTTTCTCCCATCATCCGAGGCACTGTCATCTCTATCGCTCCCCGGACAGCAAAAGGACAAACATGCCCTACCTTGAACAGCAGCTGTCCTAGATCAGGCTCGTGTTGAGCATGCCAAGCAGAAATTGGGTCATTTGGAATTCACCTTATTTTATGAGCAGGGCCTGGATCAACACCTGCTATGTCACATTCATGATATAAATTATATCTTATTAGAGTCAGCTAAGGCTTTATTCAAATATATTTATAGAAAATATCCATATGCAGTGTTATCAGAGATTTTTATGTAAATTACTATGCTAGTTGAAACCTTATTAGAGTATGCTATTTGCATGCTGTGGAGTGAGTTCTTAATGTGGTCCTGGCATGATTTTAACTACAGCAGATATGGTTCTAGCCACTCTATATCAGGATTACATTCCCCAGAAGGGCAGACTGTCCTGGAAGAAAATGAGGAAGGAACAAAAATAGTCTGTACTTCTAGATACAAGGCAATTAATCCAGATTCTTTCTGCATTGTCTTTTATATAAACAAATCTAAAACAGAACTTCAATAACAGGGAAAAAAATAAATCTGAATGTCTGCTTTGATTCTGTAGGAAACAGCCCACAAGCTTTCCTTGATTCCACTAGCTGATAAATTAGTGCGAATGTTCATGCCATGTCAGTTAAAAGGTTAGGGAAGGAAAATTGAGGAATTGGAAGGGATTCTTCAGAAAGTGATTGATTTCTATTAAAAATTTAAATACCAAAGGTCGTGAATTTGATATGAAGATTCCTTGTTAAAGGGAGGCATTTTAAAGGGTGATTTTTCAATTCAGTTAAAGAGAATTTGGATAAAAGAGCTTTTGACTGCTCCCACTAAATACCTTCTTCCAAAGCAAAAGCTGTGATGCAGTATCATTAATCAAGACATGCATGTATGTCCTCTCTTTCAGGCTTGCTTTGATCTGAAGCTCTGCTCTACATCCATCTTTATACATGCAAATCCTTAGTTCCCTAATTTTTTCAAGGCCACTGTGTAATTTGCTCTGTAAATTTAGAATCACGCCTAATGTTGGAGCAGATGAAAGCAAGAAAATCTCCAAAGAGGAATGCAAACACATATAATCCCTCAAAGGGAAGCCTTATGCTACTCCAAAACAGTATTTTTCTGGAACTGCTTATTATGCCTCTCACTTACTGTGTTCTCTCCCATTTAACAACAGGAGGAAACAATCCAGCGGGCACGGGAGGAAGATGAGAAGAGGAAAGAAATAACTAATCACTTCCAGGGCACACTGAGTGAAATCCAGGCTCAGATCGAGCAGCAAAGTGAGAGGAACATGAAGCTCTGCCAGGAGAACACGGAGCTGGCAGAGAAGCTGAAGAGCATCATTGACCAGTATGAGCTGCGGGAAGAGGTGAGCAATGCCCAGGCTGCTGGCTGGGACGGGCAGCACACCCGGGAAAGCAGGGAGCACTGCCAGCAGCCTGGCCGTATTCGGGTGTCTCACAGGGGTAACAAGGGCAGCCCCCACCACGCTTTGCCCTCTGAGCAGGACTGTGCCTGCAGCAAGCCCTCCGGGCTCTGCGGGTATGGAATTGTGTGGGACAGGGCCCTGCCCGTGGCGGCCACGGCAGCCTTGCCGCTGCGGGGGGGGAGGGCTGAGGCACCCAAGCTGCAAGATGTGCCAGCTGCCCGCTAAGCTGCCCCAGCCCAGTCACAGGTCCTCCAAATCCCTGGGACCTCCCCCCGCATCCCTTTCCTCCTTCCCACTAAGCTCCCACTGAGCACATCCCAGCTCCCATTTCTTTGGACAGCCTGTTCTGCAGGTGACAACAAATACATTTTGTTCCCTTCAGAAGCAGGTTGCTTAGAAGGGCTCTGATGTCAATTATTTGACCCTTCCCCAAAAGCAGAAAATTAGGATGACAGACAAAGGAGACCATTTGATTTAAAATAGATTTTTTTTTTTTGCAGGCACAATGCTCACTAAGATATAGCAGATAATAGACAGATGGGAAATTATTCTTTCTGTAAACATTGGAATTGGCCAGAAAATTTTGATACCAAAAGAAATCCTCCCGTAAAATCCCAAACTACCTTTTCTTTTTTAATTTTATGACAAACACTAACAAATATCACAATGGGTCTCTCTATAGTTTCTAAATACATTTATCATGAGCCTCAGTGCAATCAGACAGCATTATCATACTGAATAAAACACAAGTAATCTGTCTTTACAACCCAGAATGACTGATACAATACCTGCTTTTCCAAATCTGTTGAATCATGTATGAAGTCTTATACTGAATGAGGGAAATGTACACTCCTGTCTTGTGGTGTCTATGAGAAGAAAATGCAAACCAGGAGGACACACTCAGAATAATTGCTCCTATGAATTTTATCTAAGTGAATTAAGAGTGAAGAAGGCTATCAGCAACATTCATCTCCTGAAGGTCACCATGGAGGCAGATATTGTACCTGCTAGAGGAGGCCTCTCATTTGTTTGGTCTGATCTCCAGATCCCCACTGATGTACTGTCACCCAAGCCCTCCAAGCCCACGTTGTGCAAGTGTGGCCAGACCAAAGGGGATGTCCTGGGCCTGTATTTACACAGAGGATGTCATGGGCTGTGCACATGCTCCCAAGTACTGCAGGGGCAATGTGTCTACACCATTGTCCACACTGTGGCTTAGATCCACCAGACGTTTAACAGCTAAGAAAAAGTGTGTCCCCAGCATATTTATTATCGATGTGCAATTATTTGATCTTCAGTCATATTAGATTATACTGATGACTTCATATGTAGACCATAGAACTGGCAAAGATACTAAGGCACTTTTTTTTTCCTACAATGGATCAAAATTGATAACGCACACCAGTTTCCCTTCCCATGCTAATTCGGGCACAGTTTGTTCTTATCAGAGCTGTAACTTTTTAGTAATTGCAATAGGTTGGGTGTCCTCCTGTTTTGCAATGTTTTTGTGTTATAAGTGTTCCAGTAAATAGCTGCACATGTACAAGCATGAAGGTCTATGTAAGATAATTAAACCTGCACATTCAGCAGAATTTATTTTTTTACAGCACCTTGATAAAATATTTAAGCACAGAGAACTTCAACAGAAACTGGTGGATGCCAAGTTGGAACAGTCTCAGGAAATGATGAAGGAAGCGGAAGAGCGACATCAGAAAGAAAAGGAATATGTACCTATCCTTCTAATTTGTCTGTCTTTTATCTAACTTTAGGCCAAAAGAAGCCCTGCATGCAATTGCACTCATATATTGGTTCTTCAGGTCCAGTCTGGGGTACAGTAGCAGAGAAGTTTTCATAGCTACCATCAATGCTCAGTGCAAAGAAACAGCCTCTGGAAGGCTGCTTTTATTGGCATTTACAGTTTTAGAAGCACGCTGCAGAGCAGTGGGTTAGAGCCCAGGCTGCTCCAGCTAACTCACTGTGCAGTTGGTGCATCCTGATGTTGGGTCAGGTGATGCCATCAGTTTTCCATTTTCTCTGGTATTTGATACTCCATCTCCCCACACGATAAATGCACACATCTAAACCATCGGAGAGGAGCCCAAGAATGTGGGATTGAAGTGAAATGGCTGAAGGCTGCTATTCCCCCAGGTTCAAAGCCTCCTCAGGCATCTTGCCATGGGTCCAGTGGAGGAGTCCACAGGAGCCACTTGCTCTGACAAAACCTCCACTTCTCTGTTTACCTCCCTACATCAGTTTGCCAGTGCCTCTTTCAGGCAGGCAGCAGCTTTGTCTGCTCTTCTTCCCTTTCTGGAGGAGGGGACATCTCTAGCGAGGGGACAGGGAAAAGCAGGTGCAGGAGGGATGTCCCCTGCAGGCACAGCTGAGATGGGAGGAGGACAGTCCTCCATCAGTAGTCTCACATATTTTGTGACTCAGACTAAAATTAATTTTGTCAGACTGCCTGGTATTTTCACAGCAATCCTCACATCTACAAAGGATTGGAGTTCAATGCTGGCACATGGTCCCTCTTCTCAGTGGAGGCAGCAGCTCTCAGAGGGAGTGACAGGCTCTCATTAGCTGGAAGAAAGCTTTAGTTTTCACCAGTCCTCCAGCTAACTCAGGAGCAGCATGAGAGAGCTCTAAAGAGAGGACATTTATCCCTTCCCCATATCCGGGAACAGATATATTAGCACAAGTCTGGTTAATGAGTATCTTAAAATATGGATGAAAATGTGGGGCTCTAAGCCCTGTGGTTAGAGCACAAGGGAAACACAGCATACACCTCTTACCAAAAACAGCCCGTAAGAGCATTTATCCTCTTTCTCTGCACTAATCTTGCAGCTGGAGCACTCACTCCTGCTCAGCTTTACTCCCAGCTAAAGAGCGAGGGTAAAAAGGAGCTGGGGCTTCCCTGTGCAGATCTGCATATCACTGCATGACAATTTGTAGTCCAGCTGATTTATTCCCTTTCACTCTGAAACCTACATAAAGCCAAACCCCAAAATTTCATTCATGACCATTGATTCTTCGCAGATCTAAATTCCAGTAAACATGTCCAAGAAATCACTTACAATGGCAGAGCAAATATGGGTTTTCTTTACTGCTGTCACTGGGAGTTATGCTACTGACTACCAGATTTGAGATACTGGGGGAAAAAACACCCTCAAAACACAAGATGTAAAAGACCAGGCATTGGCTCTGTGGAAAACTGGCATATACAGCCTTGTGTCAATGACCTTTCTCGCTGAGCCTCTCAGAACATGAGTTTTGGGGCTGCTTGTCACCAGTGACTGTCCCTGTTTTAGTCAAAACTTCTTTGTGTGTATTATCCAGAACTGGTATGCATAGTTTTGGTATTTTCATTTCTTTTAAAGCACTGAAAGTCATCACTGTCTACAGTTGGGAGTGGAAGATTTTCTTTTTGGCTTCACTGTGTGCATGAAATAACAGGTTTGAAAACACGCTACAAAACCTTTATGCAGTGGGTGTTTAATAGTATGCACAGCATACAAAGAATATTTTTCTCATTGTCCAAATTAATGGTTAAAAGTCCTGTCCTTGAGGTAGGCTGGTGATGTATGGCTAACATCACCTCCAAGCAAGGTAGATTTAGCAGCAGAATTTAAGGCCAAAAGCCATGCAATGAGTCAAGGCATAATTAAGCATGTCACGATTCATCACAGGTAGCCAAGCACCCAGAGAGCTGGCCTACACTTGGCTCCCACCTCCATCCTATTGAAGTGCTCTTAGTCCCACCCACCCAGCTATTGTGCTAGGGTCTGTGGGAGTAATGTATATACATGTATGTATGAAATCAAGGTGATTTTGATCGAGGTTTCTCACTCAGCTGTAACTCTCTCCAGCTCAGTAATGCGCAAAGTTAGAACAGCTTTCAGAACCTTTCCCTCCATAGAATTTTCTCATCCCTGTGCATGACCTTTGCTGCAGGATTTTGTAAAAGTTCTTAAATGAAAATCATTGTATTCTTTTATCTGTTTGATCACTCTTTGAAGGCTCACTTTGATACCTTCCCATGCTCTTCTTCCATGTGGGAATCTTTGCCCCTATGCAAAACTTCTTTATCTTTCAAATTTTATTATAGGGTTAGGGTTAGGGTTTGGGGTTAGAGTTGGGATTAGGGGTTAGGGTTAAGGTTAGGGGGTTGGGGTTAGGCTTAGGTTTAGGCAAAGAGAGATGTCCCCTCTTGCAGAGTCTGTATACCTCAAAAGGAAGTAATCTCATTTCTTGCAGAGTTCACCCTACACATGCATCAAAGAATGCAATTCCTAATTTAATCAGCAATGATTCCTAATGTGTGGCTTTCACAAAGGGACAACTTGATCGAAGGATGCAATTTTACCACCATTCTGCAACTGGTCAGCACTTCTTGGACTTCCTCTCCCCTATACCAAGCATTTTTAGCACTTGTAATACAAACTTTGATGTGCAAATAATTGCAGTTTAAAGCATCTGTGGCTTTCAAGTGTATGACTGCAAGGTATTGATCAGATTTCTACATAATTGGAATTTACAGAGTCTGACAGCAAAAAGGGAAGCTTCATTTTCACTAAGCCAGCCCCTGTGACTGTCTGGGCCTCCAGCAGCTATCATAAGTCTAATAATAGAGTGTAGCATCACCATGCTTCACTAAAGTGCTGCTCTGTAAACACCACATGCAATATTTATTCATTTCTTGATACTTCAGCCTCCTTGTTACCACTTCATAGTCTATTAATAAATGTATCAGTTCTAATTCGTTTTCTCCCGGCTTGGTGTTTGCAGATGACCTCAGGCTGCATAAGAATGTGCAAATTTGAGCAAGCCTCTCTGTGGCTTGCTTCCATTACAGAAGAGTTTATTTACTCTTGGATTTTTACCGGCTGCAGAAGCTATGTGGGTCAATAAGAGAGAGGGATTTCATTAAGAGGCAAAAGAAGCAATATTTCTTTGCCTTCTCTGTCCATCTGTTGTGCTGTGGCCAAAGACATGGTGTAGGAGGTGGGATCTTTTCATCATTCCAGTCACATTGGGTATGGAGGTAACCCTAGCTGAGATTAAAGCAATACAGATAAAAGCCAAGTTCTTGGAAGTAATGACTGGCATAGAGACTGGGTAGCTCTGAAGGTTTTCAAAGCGTTTTTCATTAAATCACTCAAGCCCTATAAATTCTAAAAAACACTCTAAAAAAGTAGATATCAAAGAAGGGTGAAACTTAAAAATCCAGATTTCATCCAAACTTTAAAAAATTGATTATATTTTTTTTTACAGATGTAAAACATACCCTCTTCCAAGAAAATAAATGAATGAAGTGATGCTCATTTAACCCATACCAGCTCTTTCTACTGGCTATGGCACAATCTATTTGAAATTTTAATCAACAAGATTTGAATTCAAGAACTTGATTTATCTCTACTGAACCAAACATAAAATTAAATTCTCAAAATAAATATTAAGAGGCAGGTATAGAACAAATACAACACGGCATTTCTTCATAATTGAGCTTTAAAACATTCTTGTCTAGGAAACCTTAGATGGCAAAAATTCAGTGGGTCCAAATCAAAAGGGAGAATTGAAGGAAGAAATATTTTTCTAGAGCAAATATATATATGTTTATATGTGCCACAAGTCTAATTCAGATAGTCTCTGTACCACAAACAGCTGGAGGCAGTCAGCATTTTAGGGTTCATCCTCAGCTCTTTTACCAGGTGGTATTTGCATAGTTTACAAGTGTTATTTCCAATAAAATGGTTAGAATAAAAGTTTTTAATGGGGATCAAATACATTTTCTGCATGTGCTTCTACTCACCTTTCACTTCTAGTATAAGTATGATCCACTGACGTACACAGTCCTTTTAATTTTCAATATATTTTCAGAGCCCAGCTGTGCTATTTTAAATACAATTTACAGTACAATTTAAGTACAATTTAATCCAACAGAGCAAAATCCTGTGGTAAAATAACTGCTTATGTCTCATTTCTCAAGCTATCATTAGCATTCTTTTTCTAAAATGTATTTGGCCTGACTAATAAAACACTCTATAAATGTTTGGTAGATGACAGGGCCATTTCTTTAACACTTTGGTAAATGTTTCCTGCTTTCAGATTAAACCAATTGCTAAAATACTACTGTGTACTTTGGAAGTGCTGACTCAGAACTGTAGCTAGGAAAGGTCTCTGCACACCTCATTGCTACAATTCATTCAGGCTCGACCAATCCCCCACACCTGCTCTATATGGAGCCTGCACACCAGAATGTGATTTTGCCAAACATCTTGGAGTAGGAAATCACACCTTCCCAGGAGCAGCCGGGGAGGAAACTGCAGTCAAGCTTCTCCTGGGCTGCCTACTTAATCTGAGACATTTATCACCCTGAGCTGGAATTCTTCGCTTGTCAATGCAAACAGAGCCCAAAGATAACAGACAGCAGTAAATGCATGACATTTACTATGCAGTGGCTTTCCTGAAAACTCACAGATTTTTTGAGGCAAGTCTGACTGTGACCATACCCACACGCTAAGTCATGGTCATTATTGCAAAAGAAAGTTTGCCATTCATGGGAGAGCAGGAATTTGGCTGGATCTGTGCTGAAATGAACGTGCCAGAAAGTATCATAACCATTCACTAGAAGTCTGGTGAAGATGTAGTTAAATACCACACATTTAACTATGTAGTGTTTACTGTGTACCCAATGTACTGCACACTTAATTCCAAGTAGGTTTTGAACTCTTGTTCAAATATGCCTTTGGAACCCAAACAGCCTGTCCCATGTCTCAGGATAGCACTAAATACTGTCTTACCTAACTGCTCTAACTATATTCACCTGAATGTTAGAGCACTTCTTATCACAGTAACATGAGTAGCTGGAGGATGAGGATTTCCAATTTATAAACTAGGGGCCTAACAATTTTCTCTCTGTTGCCCAAAACACAGCTCCTGAACCAAGCTGCAGAATGGAAGCTCCAGGCCAAAATGTTAAAGGAGCAAGAGACTGTCCTACACGCACAGGTGACGTAGGAGAGGTGATTGCATGGTGTGCCTTTGTTTGCCAGTTTTTAACCCATGAGGCACATTCCAGGTAAAGTATCCAAACTACTTTCTGTGTATTCCTTCTAGCCTCATTCTACATCCCATAGACTATTGCAAAGGAAGCAGGTTATTTTCAAGCCAACTGTAAGGTAATGCCCATACTGCAAATCATACTCCCACATGTGGGTTGTTAAGTCTAAAGAAGAGAAGAGAAGGCCCTTTTGAAAATTTTTGGTATTTAAAAGAGGTTTATAAAGATGGAGAGAGACTTTTTGCCGGGGCATGTGATAGGACAAGGGGTAACAGTTTTAAAGTGAAAGAGGAGAGATTTATGTTAGATATGAGGAAGAAATGCCTTGCTGGGAGGATGGTGAGACACTGGAAAAGGTTGCCCAGAGAAGCTGTGGATGCCCCATCCCTGGTAGTGTTCAAGGCTGGCTGGATGGGGCTTGAAGCAGCCTGGTCAGTGGAAAGTGTCCCTGCCTAAGGCAGGAGGACTGGACTACATGATCTTTAAAGGTCCCTTCTGACCCTAATCATTCTACAGTGGTTTGATTTATGAGTGTTTATAGTACTCAACCACAGAACAATGTGTGTGCCGTGATTATTCACCGTAACTACCCTTCAGCAGAGCACTGAAGTACATACATACTGGGAACCATGTTTACCAAACGGGAGCTGCTGTGCCCAAATGCTTTTCTGAACTGGGATGCAAAAGCAGCATTTTCATTAACTTTAACAGGAATTCTGTCTACTAAGGGCTTATAGAAAGGAGTCTCTAGGATTTCAGTGCTTAATTGTATTTGGAACTTTCAATAAAATAAAATTGCTTGCCAAAATTACACCAGGAGTCAAGCTGGAGTGAACGGCAGTAAAACCAAGAAACAGGCAGAATATACCACACTTTGGGAGCAATGCAATAATCAGCCTTGAATAGTCGAGTGAGACCTTGAATCAATGAATGAGAACACTAGATGACATCAAAAAGAGAAAGTATCCATAGATTTTTCTAGATTTAAGAAACAGTTATGTAGATTTATCTTCCTTGACCTGTCTGTGAGAAAGATTTTCTCCTAGCAGAACCTTGAGGGGAGTGGTGTCAGTCTGTCAGCCCCTCTTGCAGATGCCAATCTCCTCACCCATCAAGAAGCATCTTCCTAGCCCTTGCTCACAGTTAATCATACAGGCAAGTTGTCCCAGCTTTTCTCTTGCAGATGGTCTAACTGCTACTTGTTGAGCAGTCAAGAAATGCCAGTGTTAAACTGATAACCTGGAAAGAAGCTAAGAGTGGTTTTGTTTTTCACATGTTTTTTCAAAGGCTGAGATAAGCCAGTGGCACACTGAAGAACATCATATAAACCACTGCTGACAATAGTTTGACAGGTTCTGCCTGTCAAAGAAAGGCCTCAAACTGAGTCTGTCCCCACTGCAAACCTGCTCCTAATTTTCTCAGAGTGGTTTTAATTAAACTTTTATTTTCAACCAGAAGAAAAAAAAATGTATGCAGGCAGATCTCTGTAGCCTGTTTAATGAAACTGGAGATATTGATAAAAACTAGAATATATTAGGCATACTTTTGAAACAGAAAAAGTGTTTTTAGAAAAATCCAGTCAAACAAGTCTGTAAAGGCATTGAGAATACATGTTCCCCTTGCAGACTAGTGCAGACAAAAATTAGGTGATTCGCTTCCTGAAATGAAACATGCAGTTAAGTGTGTTGCTCAAGTGGGAGAGCTCTGTCACTTACACATCAGCCTCCATCTGGAATCACTGGTAATAATAACATTATTAGTATTATTTTTTTAAATTTTTATTATTTCTGGTATGGTAGCACCAAAGGGCCTCCCTCATAGACCAGATGCTATCATGCAGGGTGTTGTGCAAATGCAGAACAGAAAGAGCATAAACAGCTCCTTGATGCAAACAACATGAAGCAATAAATAGATATTGTGCCCCATCCCTGGAAGTGTTCCAGGACAGGTTGGATGGGACTTTGAGCAATCTGGTCTAGTGGAAGGTATCCCTGCCCATTGCAGGGATGGTCTTTGCGGCCCTTCCAACACAAGTCTTTCTATGATTCTATGATTAACAGAGGAACAGATGCATGGAAATTTATGAGAAGACATTGGGTCAGTGAGATGGGGAGAAGCCATAATATGACCTTTACAGTGAGATATCACTCTGTTTCAGAGGAGGTGGTGAACACCCACTGCTTCTTTGAGGCTGGAAGGAACTGGGGACATCCTGTTCATGCCAGCCTGTCTTTGGGTGGCACAATGTGCCTGAGACAACCAAATCCAGCACTCCAAATGATGACAGGGACCTGGCACCATCTGAGGGCATACACCCAAACTGTGGTGCTGCTTCCCGGGATGCTGCATGCTCTCCCCAGGCATGATGCTTAGGCAGACTATTTTAGCTTCATGCATTGGAACAAAATAAAATATAGAAGTCAGTCGAGACCTTTAATTTTTGGTAGCCAGCATAGTGCAACCACTAGGCCATGGCAACCAAGAAGAACATAACAAGGCCAGAGGGGTGTCCCCATTGTAGCACCCTCTCCACATGGCAATTCTGAGGTGCCCCCACTTTCCAAGGCCTTGCACTTGCAGCAGTGCTGCCTTTGCCCTCTCTGCTCACACAATCCTGCTGGATGGATGAAGCAAGGGGGTCCTCCTCTCCCTGACCTCGGAGCACAGGTGCAAGTGCCTAGTGAGCGACATCTCTCACAGCCTGTTCCCAGCCACTATGAAAACACTCATTTATTATTCAGTTTTAAATTGTAGAAGCTATTCTTGGTGCCATGGTGCTGCCTAGGGCCCCAGCTGAGGTCAGAGCTTGCTCTGTCCAAATGTTAAAGGCTTTTGACCTAATTAAACAATACGCAAAAATTGGAAGAGAAAGCAGAGACAGAATTGAGGTGAGTTTTTTTAAAACAGATCTGGGCTAGGAGCCTCAGTTCTCTGACTCCCACCCTTGCTCCATCACCTGGCTTTGGGATGCTCAGGCATTTCTCCTTAGAGCTATGACATCTCTTCCAAATGTCAATGTTCTACTCATACACTTGATATCAGTGTCCCACTTAGGCTGTGGAACTTGGGCTGCTAAGACAAATCCCTCTGAGTTTTCGTTTGTGCCTAGGTCACAGCTCTGGCTACAGCCTTGTATAAATACAGACACACAAGCCTCACGTCAGCTAGCTCTGATACTGGCACCATGGAGAACTCTGTATGGATTAACCTCCTGTGTCTTCACCCAGCTCCATGGGGATGGGCTGCAGCCAGTGCCCTTCTCACAGCCTCCAAGGCCCTTACAACCCAGGTTATACTTAGCTGGAACACATCCACTGTCCCTTGCACTGGGGCTGTGGCAAGGGGCACCGTAACAACTAGCTTGAATGAACACGATACGTAATATAACCTTACCTGATTTCAAAATCAGAATTAAACCCACCACACTATTAGCAACAGTCTCTAAATCTTCTTTTCCTCAGTAACTGCACAGTAGTATCAGGAGAAGGGGTGAGTTGGCTGGCACCACACTAAAGAAAAGCTCCAAGATAATCCTTTATCCAGCTCCCTGCTGGTGTGGAGAAGAGGGCAACCAGCCTCCACCCACACACCGGAATACTGCGGGCTGCTCTTGAACCTCCCAGTGCTCTGCACCCACCCTGCTTCAGCCACCACATGTGACACCATCACTTTCCCTAAGAGCTGCCAGGCTGGACAAATGAAATGCCTGATCACCTAAACACTGCTGGGGATGTTCTGGCACCAGAAGGAAGGGAGCAAGCTGGAGCTGGCCTTTTTTTCCAAAGGAAGAGAAACCACCAAACAAACAAAGAAAAAAGCCCCACCAAACAAAAAAGATCAAAACAAACCAACCAGAAAAAGAGGAAAACAAGAAAATCTTACAGAAAACTAACCTCAGATCTTTAGAACATTTGTTCCCCCAAAACCATCTGATGATTTTAGATACAAAAAAAAATGTAATAATGACAAAATACAGCCACGGATGAACTTTCACATGGCTGCCAGGTATAAACTGATAGCAAAATATGGAGCCCTGGTAGTCTGAAATGCTGCCACATTGTAACAGAACTTTCTTCCACTCTGCTTCACAAAGTGATGTGAAACTGGCAGATGAGGCCGGCTGTGGATGGCTTTCTCCGTCTGTGGCCTTGCCTACAGCTGCAGTCCAAAATGGAGCTGACAAGGTGCCCTCTCAGCTTGCTCAAGCCGTGGTGCAGGGATGCATCTTGAAAGAATCCAGTGCAGAATCACAGCAATGTGAAAGTGAAGGGTGGGCTTTGTTTACATGCCACATAACACAGAAAGTGAGCGGTGACACTCCTCTTCAACAGGGGAGGCCAGTGAAGCACATCAAGCACTACCTGTGCAGCTCCTGGCCACAGCCTGAGCCATCAGGTGGAAGGATGGAAGAGGGGGACTGCAGCGTGATGTGGGGATGCCTCTCCCCCAGCTCACTTGGACATCAAAAGCATCATAGCCAGGGTAGGACCCAGGTCCCAGCCTGCATAGAGGAGTAATCCACAAGGCAGGTGAACAGCCAGGTAGTATTGAGCTCCTCTGTCAGGGCTGAAACCCCCAGGTTAAAGCTGGGGTTTGGGGATGTCTGCATGGTGAAGCAAGGCTTAGAGCTCAGGCACAGCTCTGATCACGCTGGCTCTCATCTGGAGTTAATCCCACGGAATGGTGCTGCACAGCATCTGTGGTTGGGCCAGCTCAGGTTAGTCCTTGCCCATGGAGGTAGGCCAGGGATCAAAGCAAGGAAAATGTTTTCAGAAGTCTTGATATCTACCAAATTACTTTTTTTCCAGGCACTCTGTATAGAGACACCACAGCTGCAACATTTAGGAGAATAGGGCATCCCTAATTCCCAGGTCCTTTTACAATCACTTGTCTGACTCTTTCTGTTCTTACTCAGTTTACCTTTCTGCAATGGAGGAATCATAGTAGTTTGCAACCATAAAAAGATGCATAGAGTTTCTGTTCCCTGATGTTTGTGCTTCATGGTCTCCACACAGAAGTTAATTTCCATGTCCAAACACAATACTTATTTTATTATCTCCTACCAAAGTAGAAGTTCATCATCCTGGATGTTCTGAAATTACTGAGTGGGTTTTTTCTCTCTGTTAATACAGATCACTCTCTACTCTGAAAGGTTTGAAGAATTTCAGAAAACATTGACCAAAAGCAATGAAGTGTTTGCCACATTCAAACAGGAGATGGAAAAAGTGAGTAGGAGCTCATGCCTGAACTGTCGTAATTGATACTTTCCTTTTAGATTTTGATATTTCTCACTGTAGTAATTCTACCTGAGATGGGACCATTTCTGCACATTTTGAAGAATAATCTCATCAACACTGAAATAAGATTTAGGACACACTCAGCCACGACTGACACCAGGTTAAATTTCAGCTCTGCAAGCTGAACAGCAGAAAGGAGAGCAGAAAGCTCTCCATTTTAGCTAAAAACTGAAAATGCCTGGAAGAATAAATATTTTACCTAAAATCTAATGTGGTGGTTGGGTACAGATCTCTAAAGACATACCAGAGGGGAAGTCTGGAGCCACATTGATCAGACCATGTTCCCAGGAGTGCCTAGAACCTTCTGGGTGACTGACAGTGGTACAGAGAGTTTGACATAGGCTACACATCTTTCTGGAGTGTGAAGGCAGAGCTGAGGCCCACCAACCCCTTTCCACCACATGGAAACAGTCCAACAGACTGTTTCCTTGCTACTGGGGTTCTTATTTCCTGTAACGAATAGGAGTTGAAACCCCATTCACATCCACATGTTGTACCTGACTTCATAATTAACAGTGTTCTGCTCTGCCACCAAGGCTCAAAATCCTCATGCCCTGATCCCAGCAGCCTCTAATGGTTCTTCACAGAGAGTTCTGTCTGCAGAAAACCAAAGGGAAAATGGTGCTGTTTAGCGAGTGGTGTGTTTTGGAGGTAGTATAGAGGGGTGACTAATCCAGGGGAAACTTCCCTAGCCTTGATGGCTCAGAAGAGCCGATCTTTAACTTCCCAGCAATCTAACGCTGTGGTCTGGTAAAGAGACAAACAGATTCCACCATTTCTTTGCCTTTTCTTTTTGTGGTAGTTTGTATGCTGGAAGTTGGCTATAATCACCTGGTCCTGCTTTTGGGGCTACAGACTAGAGGCTGAAAGATCTACAGCAGCTACTTAAAATGAAATCCATTTCTTAACATAAATTATTACTTAGCACAGACGCTACAACCACTGGTAGCAGAGTTATGAGTAGGGCCAAAGACTTGAATAAAGGGGCTGCCCTAATTTCATCTGCAGCATGGAACTTCTGTTGTAATTCAGCTTTTCTTCCTGATTCTATAGATGACAAAGAAAATGAAGAAGTTGGAAAAGGATACTGCTACATGGAAGTCCAGGTTTGAGAACTGTAACAGGGCATTACTGGACATGATTGAAGAGGTGAGCAGTCTTTCCTATCTCAAGATGTATCCTTTTCCCCACATAAAGCTTTAACTAGGAGATGAGATAACGTGAAACTGCCAGAAGTCAGTGAAAAATTTCTTCTTGAATGTGAGGGTTTCTCTTTCAAGTTACCTTGATAATTGGACGTCTTTAAAGAAAAAGACAATCCCAGCTGCTAGGGCTTTTAGATTGTGCAGGCATTCACTACATCCATGAGAAACTGAATTATGTAACTCTGAATTTTAAGTGCTCTAAAAATGGGTGATTCTTAATGCTCTCCCATAGAAGCAAATTGGCATTAGTTCACTTCATGCTACTTTCTGCATAAGAGCATCCGCCCAGGGAATTAATGTGTTCTAGCTAATGAACTTTAAAATCATGCCTTTCATTAACTTCCTGTGTAGTCAAACTGTAAGAGTCGAAGGCAAGTACTGTGTCTCACCATACTTTTAAATGTGCTGTCCCAGGGGCATTGCAAAGGAAGTTCATAAGCACATTGGAACTCATTCAAAGAAGATAAGAGGCTGCCTGAAGTTTCACCCCAAACATAGGCTGAACTTGGACCAGATCTTTCTGGTTAGCTTTGTAGCTTTGTGCTACTGCTACTTCTATTTTTATGGATTTCTGTATCTCTTGTTTCCTCACTGCGTGTAGAAAATGTTCCAATTCAGGATGCTCTCACAGAGCCCAGAAGCAAGCTAAACAAAAAATATAAAGCAGCTTGTTTTCCTCCAAATTCACACCCACACCTACCAAAAGTCCAAGTAGGCTTTTGGATGGTTACCTGTATGGACAGATGCTTTTCCATCTCTCCAGATCATCAGCAGGTATTCCTGCAAATATATTTGAGTGAAATTGACATGAATATGTATGTAGAATGTTAATACACGGTAGTTACAGGGATGAATTTCCTCTTGAAGCTGTCCAAAGGACCATAGTTATTGAAGAGCAGTTGGTGAAAGCCAGCCACCTGGCAGCGTCCTCTGAGGGCTGCTTAGATCTCAAATTGTTTCCTCATTGCCAGTTCCACTAATGAATTGCATGCACCCAAACTGAGCCTGTACCTTTGCCTGATGTCTTTGACTACAGAAAGCCATGAGGTCCAAGGAATATGAGTGCTTCGTGCTGAAAATCCAGAGGCTAGAGAACCTTTGCCGTGCTCTGCAGGAAGAGAGGAACGAATTGTACAAAAAAATAAAGCAAGCACAGTTCCCAGAAGAGGTGAATGGAAACAGCATCTTAGAAGAAGAAGAAGAAGAAGATGATGATACTGATACAACCCCTTCCTCCTCTGAGCAGGCAAGCATTGAGCTGCATGAGAGTGACAAGAGGATGCTGAAGCAGCTGGCTGAAGCTTTCAGGGTGTCCCACAAGGCAGAGGAGTCCCTCCCAAGCAACAGCAGCAATCCAGAGACCTGTGACACTCAAACTTGTACTGCTGTCCTGGTTCCAGAACCCCCTGCTCCTCTCATTCCACACTCAGAGGCTGGGAATCGCTGTGAACAGCCCAGCACAAGCACACCAACGCCCCCTGAACACCCACCAGCACCCACTGAAAGTATGACAGTGGCCACTGAGAACATGTCAAAGCCCACCAAAAGCATGCCCTCACTTCCAGACAGGGTACCAACACCCACAGAAAGTGTGCCAATCCCTCCTGAGAGTGTGCTAGTACCCACTGGGAATATGCCAACATCAACTGAAAGCATGCCAACAAGCCCCGAAAACGTGCCAACACCCACACAAAACACACCCACTCCCCTTGGGAATATGCCAGTGTCCATTCAGTGTCCACCAAAAGCTGCAGAATGTGCAGATGACCCAGCAGATATATCTGTCCAAGGTCAGCCTGCAGAGCGAAGAGGGGACACAGACATGGAAGCCGTGGATTGAAGACACCATGTGTCCAGGCCTGTCTTTTGCAAAACAGAGCTCTGCTTTTTCCTCTAAATTGATCTCTTTTTATTTTTTAAAAGAAACAAAAATTGGTTCCTAAAACACACTCACGTATCTGTATGCAAATGTAATGCACTTCTCTTTGCTACCACTATCCAGTAATAATGGGTCTGCCAATTTTGCGGTCCTTCATCTGCTTGAAGTATAATATTTTCTTAATGACATGAAAATACAATGAAATCACAGGATTGTTTTTTCCCAGGCATGATGAGTCATCTCATTCAGCAAAATAATTTTAGTGTTGCAGTACCATGGTTCAAAAACCATTGCAATTCTCATGCATGTATGTAAGGACTCACTATCAATTCTATCTATTTGTTTTGACATTGCATAACAGATGGCCTACTTGGACACACAGTGATTTTAATAAATGAGGTAAAAGGAATCTGTAATTACAAAGTAAAATAGAGAAACTATAAATGTGGTCAGCCATATCCAAGGAGCAGTTCAACAACCAGAGGTCAATTTTTGGGCAAGGAAATGAACACTCAGGACTGTAGCCTAAACACCCACAAGCTTTCAGCCGTACCTTCCATTAGTCTTTTCTGCTCAGTGTTCTAGAATAGGTTTTGTTTTCAACAGAACTACAGGGAAAGGGAAAAGATCTTTTCTAGATTCCCATAAAATAACTGAAAACAACAGCAAGTTCCAAATTGATGGCAATTCCCAAGGTAGGGGTCACAAGTCTCTGTCTACATCCAACAGAAAACTACTACATTGTCATACTGTTTGAAACCACAAGCCAAACAGTGGTGATCATGCCTGTTTCCAGCTCACAAATGAGATTCGAAGTTCAGAAGTTGGTTGCAGATCCCAGTTTCTAGGCAAGGAGCAGAAAGCAGAGGGGAAGGTACCAGGATGTATTCCAGAAGAACAATCCTGGGGTCATGCTTCTGGATGGAGCTGTCCCTCCCAGTTACAGCCACATAAACCACAGCTTCCTCCCGGCACTGCTGCATGTGCTAATGCTCCCAGGAGAAGGATGAGGACCCTTGCCTGTCACCCCATTCTGGAAGCGAGCACAAGTCAATAACCCAGAAGCAAAGAGGAACCAGGATAGCAGGAATCCCTTTCACAGGCACCTCCAGAGGCTGGCTACATTCTCATCCCCTTTCTTGTCTAACCGGCTCTTCCCATCTGCCTGCCAACAACTATTGCTTAATAATGTAGCCACCTTGTCAGAAACTGGTTTATTCTGGCGCCAAGAACAGAGATGAAGAAGGAAGGAGGAAAGAGAGGGTACCTACCCCAACAGCTCTACAGTCTCAAGCAAGTAGAGTAAGCAGGCTTTTTGAAAGAAAGTTAAAAAAATCCTGGGGCACATTCCTTGTTTTTCATCTCCTTCCTCTGAATTCCATCCAGGCCTTTCAGAGTCTGAGCTGGACAGCTTAAGAATTTGAAAAGGGCAATTAAACAAGATGTTTAGAGGTTGAAAAGAGAAATATTACAGTCAAAGAAACCCATGTTTATAGACAGATCCCAAGAAGACCCTGAAGACAAAGTGACTCATTCAAGCCAAAGTTGAAATACAGGTGGACCAAGAGGAAAGATGTCATCTTTGGCAGACCATGGGAAACAGTGGCCACAGAATCCTCCCAGCATGCCACCCTCCTAAAATGGGGTTTGAATCTTTGCTTACTGCCAACATGGTCCACACCCTGGTTAAATATGTCTGTGCACTGCTTGGTCCAGCCTTTTCCAGAGCTAACCCTTGGAGTATACAGAGTGTAAGTTGCAACAGTTTGGATATGGCCTGTAGCTATTATCAGTACAGTTTTCAAATGTGAATGCCTTATGTTAGATAACAAGACCTGCAGGATTTATCTAATGTCTTTAATCATCTGAAAGTAGATAATGTGAGTTGTAGTTATCTTAAGCTCCTTTTATAAGCAGTGGAGAAGAAAAAGCATCTTTTGAGGACAAGTTATCTCATGATAAGACTGGCATCCAAGTCAGAAGGAATTACTTTCTCTCTGAAGATTATATTTCTCTTCAGATTCTAGAGCCAGCCTAAGACAACTGATTTAAGTTTAATCTGCCTACTGTTACGTATCTAAATTAGGCAACATGAATCTCATCAAATATTCAGATTCAAAGGCCTTAGTGAGTGGCCATCTCTAAAAACCAAGCCAGTTATGTGCCTGCGAAAACATCAATCTATAACAAATCTTTATCCTAAGATAAAAAGTTATAGTCATCTGATACACTTTTTTTAGTTTCCATTTACTTAAGTTGGTAGAAATATAGTTTCCATTACAAGTTTTGTTTGTTGATAGGGTGACTTTTAAAATTAATGCAATTTATATACTAGTTAATGTTTTGGGGGTTTTAATTCTTGATCTTGTTTGATTCTGTTGCCATTTTAGTAACTACCTGCATGAAACCAACTTCTTTTTCTTTAAATAGGCCCTTCTTTTTCTTCAAATAGTCTTCATTTGTTGATGTTTTCTTATACATTCAAATATTCGATTCAATAATAATGGCCTTGCAACTTTAGGTTGGTTCCATTTTGCATAATCATTATGGTCACATCTTTAATTATGTAATTGATGTCTCATGCCTTCCAACTTCAGCGAGCAGGGAGACAATGATCCTGCAGATAAAAACTTCCTACATAGTTATGATTTATTCTTACAGCATCATTCCTCATGAATAAATACACAGCCTTCTGGGAAAATTACTCCCACTCTATTCCACCTTCCTTGTTTTTGCCCTTGTAATTCTAACACTGCACTCACATACCTGCACTTCCTATTACTACGAGTTTCTCTCACATAGATGTTGCTTCTCTTCTTTAATACCATGTACCAACTGCATTTTATCCCAGCAGTTTCCTGCTCATTTTCAGTGCACGCATACAACACTGAAAACACAGGAGAGTGACCTTCATAGCTTTTAGTTTCAGGATTTGGCTTTGTATACAAGAGATGGGAATTGTAGGGAAAATTCTGGCTGACCCCAGGCTACACAGAGCATTTAGAGTCAAGCTGTGGGAATGATTTCTGTGTAATCTCATGGCCTGTAGAGCTGTGGAAGACTGGAGTACCCTCACAGAGGTGGAAAATCTGTAAAATTTAACCAAGCACCTGTTCATCATCCACTGCATCAGACTGGAAGATTAAATCACCATCAACATGACAGGTTTCTGTGTGCTAACCATTATTCTCTCATTCTTCTTCAACATTAATTCCTGGCCTCCCTTGCTCTTTTCTTCTGCTGGTACCCAGTATAAAACTGACTCTGCACGGTATCAGTGTCCTTGTGAAAAGCCTTTGGGATGGCAGTCTGCACAACAGCTCTGCTGCACTTCCCTCAGGTGCCTCTGCACTCAAGGCACAGAAACCCACAACACTTCTGTGGTCATTGGGAGGCAGCAAGTGGCAGTGAGACGTGTCTCACTGGTGTTCGTCATTATCATCATTATTCTACTAATCTGGCAGTCTCATCAATCCTGGTGTGTTCTGTGGTTGCCTCCTTCAGTCTTGCTTTTATTTCACAGTTATTCCCTTACCATCAGGCATAGATTTGGGGATGAGGAGAGGTGGTGATGGTAGCTATTTCTTCCTTACTAAACCCATCCATTGCTGCACTGCTTCCAAACCAGCAACAGTCTTCATTTGCAAAAGTTGCAAGGAAAGCACAAAAATATTTTCCCTTTATGCATGTCTGACCTTTTGTCACCTCAAAAATCTAACAGCTCCCCTGCTGAACATGTAAAATAAAACATTTTTCAACAATCAAGAGGTTTTCCAAATGTGAGGGCATTTTCATGATGACTACTAAAATCACATTCATGATGTTAACATGACACTCTCACATAATTTCTGATCCCTGTAGCAGACCACAGCACCAATAAATCTTGTTGATGAGACATTAGTAAGAAATAGATGATCTGTTTCAGCTTAACTTTCCCCACAAAAGCAATCAGAAGCAGACACAGGCATGGAATATACAGTCCAGACGATGGAACTGCAGCAACAGTGCAAGTGTCCACACTCCTTCTGATATTTGGAGATGGTCTGAAACAAAGAGCCAAATGAGGTAATGGTTCAGAAATAAGACAAGAATAGTATATTTTACAATATCTGCATCTCGTGTATACGGACAAGGGTATAGAGGGAATGCTCTTTGCTCCTACTCACAGGAGCCAAATGCTGTAAGCATGCCCAGACAGAGCAACTGAACTCCTGCATCCAGACTAAGCCAGTCCTGAATTTATCCAGAGGATGCTACAAAGGGGATACATGTACGCCCACTCATGTTGCCTCATGAGGTATGTGCTCTGTCCCATAAGTATATCCCATTAAGGAGGGAACAACCCCATGATTCTCCCTCCCTGTCACAACTACTTGCAGCCCTATCCGGAAGACTGGAAAAAGCTTTACATTTCACTGTATTTGGATACTAACTGTTTGGGGGGGGGCAGTTTAATGCATCTCTTATTTGAGATTACCTTCTCTGTTTATCCCATTTAAAATATTTTTATGCTTTAAAAAAAAAAAGTAAAGGCTTAAGTGAAAGCCTGTCTCTGACAAAGTTAGTTAGCTTCAGCTATGAGGTGCAGATAAAATATATGTAATCCAGACTGAGAGAAAAGCAGCCTTAGCAAAACACTCTATGTTTAGCACCAAAAAAGCATTCTAAGGTTGTACTAAAATGTTGCACCTTGAGGCCATGAGACAAAAGAAGAGATGAAGAAGATATCTCATGTTCACAGATCAAGAAAACAAGTTCCATATTAGAAGAACTTTTTTTCCTGGGGAAAATAATATAGAAGAAAAAAGAGGAAAAAAGAGGAGAAAAGAGGATGTTGAGGGAGCCCTCTTATTTGCATGAATCATTTTATACTCTGATTATCAAAATACACCATAGAATGTGCTTTCAGAGTATCCCAGAATGCTTTTCAAGGTGTAAGTGCTAAGGAATGACTTAGGACCTTACTTTGGGCTGAGGGCCACCTTCTTTGAGTTGTAATGCGACAGTAATACGCTGCAGAAATACAGAGAGCATTCACTAGGAATAAACCTTAAAGGGAGAATCCAGACAGAATCTGGTAAGAATGAAACCTTTCAATTATAAGTTTATTCCCTAATTGCTTATTTTTTCATACATTCCCCTGACAATTCTGGCACTGCCATCAGCAGAAGATAAAGGTCCAGCTATCTGCAGGTGTAAGTAAGAGGAGCTTCTTCGGAGCCAGCTGAGGTGCACACATTGCCTCCAATGAGAATCCCATCCAAGGGGCTGAATTACTGGTCCATTAGCCAGTCCTCTATTCCTATGAAGCGAACATTTTACCCAGACAATACTTCAGGGGCCCTGACAGAGACAGAATGAATTCCCTCAATTAGAATTTAGCCAACACTTGCATTAATGAAGCTACTCTTAGAAAAAGTGCCAGAAAAGCAATTTTTATTGATCACAAAGGGTCACGGCCTCCACTTTGCAGCTCATCCAAACACCAAGTGCTGCCTTGCTCCAGATCACATTCTCTCCTCAGAAAGGATGAAAGGCAGAGCACCATCTTGCCTATGAAGACAGGCTGAGAGTGTAGGGATTGTTCAGCCTGAAGAAAAGGCAGCTGCCAGAAGACCTTGTAGCAGCCTTCCAGTATGTAAAGGTGGCTTATAAAATAAAATTTGAGAGAAACCTTTTACAAGGACAGGTAGTGATAGTAAAAAGGGCAACAGTTGTGAAATGAGAGTAGGTTTAGACTAGATATGGAAAAATAAATTCTTTACCATGAGGGTGGTGAGGTACTGGAACAGGTTGCCCAGAGAAGCTGTGGATGCCCCATCCCTGGAAGAGTTCAAGGCCAGGTTGGATGGGGCTTTCAGCAACCTGGTCTAGTGGAAAGTGTCCCTGCCCATGGCAGGGGGCTTGGAACTATATGATCTTTAAGGTTCCTTCCAACACACAGCACTGTATGATTCTGTGATTTCTTTGACCAGTTCACTGACTTCCTGAAGCTCTTCATTCATTCTTACACTTCTCTAATGGCTGGTCTAAACCTATTCTGCTTGCTGGGTAGGCCTTGTTAAAAACAGAACAAAATATGATTAGATTCAGGTTTCATTTCACATGAGATCTAGGTCAGGGCTGACAATACTGTTTGAGCTACTCCAACATCTCTGTCTCTACGTACTAGTTTGAAAGCAAACCAGTGAGAGACTCGAAATCAGAACTACAATTTAATAGGAAAATTTAAAAATAAATGCATTAGTACAGAAACACTGACAGAGTCAGAGTACAACCTGACACCCTGTCGGGCAGGGCAGTGGTAGCAGTCCAATTAAATGGTGGCTGCAGTCCTCCTGAAGTGATAAATGTCATTCTGTTGAAGCAGTGATCCTGTAGAAGGGTCTGGTCTTCCTCTGAAGGTCTAGTAGTGGTTATGTAGCTCTTGTGCTCTGGGAAGCCAGTACGTAAGGGCTGAGAGTGGCATTCCAAACCTCAGATTATATCCAGGTAGGAATGCTTGGTTCCTCCCCCCGGGCAGAGCATCTCACAATGGGATGATGTAATTTTGAGTCAGGCAGTGAGGCTTGATAGCCCATTAACAGAAAAATATCTCTCCAGAGGGAGTTATCAGGGACATGTCATGGAAGAGAT
Source organism: Oreocharis arfaki (assembly GCA_013398015.1). Classification (NCBI taxonomy): domain Eukaryota; kingdom Metazoa; phylum Chordata; class Aves; order Passeriformes; family Paramythiidae; genus Oreocharis; species Oreocharis arfaki. Next base: position 2,404,400 of record VZRR01009625.1, on the reverse strand, counting down.
GAAGAAACACTGCCCCACCTGGTTTTAACAGCTGGTTCATTAACAGAAGATACTTCTCGGAGGGAGTTACTAGGGATGTGTCACAGAAGAGATAAAGAACACTGCCCCACCTGGTTTTAACAGCTGGTGATAGAATACATACTTTTGGTTACATCTTACTCTACACCAGGGGACGTCCTGCTCCTTTCACCAGCTTATGGCTCTACGGACCCTCCTCTGTGCAAGCTCTGGCCCTTGTCAGGTGCTCTGATAAACTGATCTAACTCAATAGCCCAACAGAAAATTAATCCAACTAAGTAAAAAAGGATTATTTTCCATCTTGTTAGAGTGCTGACAGATAAAGTGGGAATAGTCCTTCTGGCAGCAGCAAGCTACTAGGTCAGCTCAGGGGCACTGAATTTGTGCTCACTTGCTGCCTAAACACAGCACTGCCTAAAGTGTGACTCTCCTACTGCCACAGACAGTGACAGAATACAGGACTAGGTGAACTACTGTTGTGAGCAGCAAGGTATTTGTTATTTTGCAAAGTCTAGCTACCACCAAAGGGCTCCTCCCACTTCTGCTGGGTGTCACAGTCTTCTCTCCTATTTGGGTGTTGGTACTTCTTGACCCAGCTGTGGGCTGGTTTGAGGTTTAACCTGGTGGAAAACTGATCTTGCAAAAGAAAACAAACCAAACATTTTTTTGCTGCTGTGCATCTCAAAACTGCCTTACTATGGGGCTGTGGTGCTACTGCTTCGCTCGGTGCAGAAGCTGAGAGGAGCAGAGGGCTTTTGAGCACCCATATGTCCCTGCACATCAGCAACACTGAGGCCATGAAAAGTTCCTCTGGCAGACGACTCTTATTTCACAGCACTTCCAGTTCGTAAATCTGGGCAGTTTTCTAGGCCAAAAAAAAGCTACCTCAAATGGCAGGCTGTGGCAGCATCTGACTTCGCAGCCCAGAGATAAAAGATGCACTATATAACACCATGAACCCCCTAAAGAAAGGGTTATATTCCAGACACCAGGGGGCTGGAGAGATCGCTGTGCCAGTCCTACCCATGTGCCAGTCCAGTGAGATGTGCTGTGGACACAGAGCTAGGAACCTTTCCAAAACAACAGGGCTACGAGAGCTGGTTTGTATGACCTGGGCACATGGACCACAACAGATCTCACCCAGACGGGGAATCTTCCAAGGTCCCTCCTAGCTTTATCATTCCATGATTTGTCAGATGTCACTAATACTAAAGTTGGGCACTGTGATGCCCAGACCCTTTTCCAATCCATCCCTTGGAGAGCATTATTAAAAACAACAATAACAACAAAGCAATAGCTTTTTTAAAGTCAGCTTTTGCTGAGATTCATTTGGTTTCTGGAATTTCTGTTTTCTCAGTTTAGGTGGGCTGGGTGCCCTATAGCTGACACCAGAAAGCTTCAGCCTGCACACTGCCAGCTAGTTCAGGTTCTGAAAAACAAAGTTGCAAGCTGAACATATCTCCAGTCACAGCCAATACTACACAGAAAAAAACCTTAGTCCAAATGGGAGAGTCAAGTGGTGCTAGTCATCGTGCTATCTCTTCCCGTGTGTTTCCACCAGCTTCCAGAGAAATAAAAACAAAATGCCAGCTCTGGCAGAAACACGAGTTCCAGCTTGTTCCCCTGTGCCCCCATTCAAGGCATCACTCCCACTCAGATGCTGCACCCGCTGCCCTTACCAGTGTGCTGCTGCATGGCTGCATTTGAACTGGGTTACTCAAACAATTCAGGTTAAAAATATAACACCACAATCACCAAGAAGAGCTAATTTTAACTCAGATCATTGCAGTGATCCCGTTGGGTTTTTGTTCTGACGGTATCTCTGGAAACATGACCTCAATTCTGGTCACCGTAATTGCTAACTGAACTCCACCCATCCTTTGCTCATAAAGGAATCCACAAATTTGGATGTTAACTCTGGAGTATAATGCTGTTCTCAGAGTTGATGGTAGCCTTTCCATTGACTATTTTAACAGACATCTCTTGGACCAAATACAGAATTTAGAAAGTTGTATTTTAAATCTCAGTCTGACCCCTAACACAAAAAGACGGGGAAGACACAATATCCAACACACAATGACAATGACCAGCTGCAGCCTTTGGAACTGCACACAAAGAAAGCTCTCACACTTCCATACAGAAACCCTGGGATGTCATAGAGGAGAACAGGTCAAGTGCCAGCAGCAGGGTGATCACTCAAACTTCAAGCATCACGTCCCTGCTCCCAGTCACTGTGGTAGAGGCTAATTGGCAAAATTACTCAGCAATATGCATAAAATAAGTTTCTTTTTCTCTCTTTTTCTTTCTTCTTTTCTTTCTTCCTTTCTTTTTCTATTTTTCTCTTTTTCTTTCCTTCTTTCTCTTTCTTTCTTTTCCTTCCTTCCTTCCCTCTTTTTCTCATTTCTCTCTTTCTTTTCTTTTCTTTTTCTTTTCTTTTTCTTTTTTCTTTTCTTTTTGCTTTTTTCTTATTACAAAATGTTATTAAATCAATATTTATAAACCACAGCATCCCAGAACATAAGACTCTCCTTCTTTTACACTGGAGGCTGAATGAAATGTCAAAAAAATGAGGCTTTTTTTTCACAGAAGGAAGAAAAACAGTGAAGTCCATGTTATTTTTACTAGAAACAGCCTCTCTCTGTGGGTTGGTAATGCAGTGTTACCTCCTGAAAACCAGGGTCACATTTGAATTACATCAACTGGAGACAGTTTTGATTTTAAGTTTGTGCTTCTAGACCGTCGCTAGACTGCCAGACCATGGCACAAACCCACAGCTTTAACTGGTGCTATTCTGCACAGCTAGAGAGTCTGTTCAGAAAAGTCTTGATGACAGAAATAGCAGCTTGACACAGGGTTGGAAAGAGATGGACCTGCCACCATGAGAGATGTCTTAGCAGCAGATCTCTGCACCTGCCTTGGTCAACCCATTTCTCTCACTTGTCATTTTCTGCATCATTAAATACACCCATAACACTTTAGATGAAAATAACTGCAGTTTACAAGCATGGTACACAACAGCATGGTATGTTCAGCTGGCTCCTCAGAAAGGTGTCATGGTTTAACCCCAGCTGGCAATTAAAAACCATGTAACCACACCTTCACTACCCTCACCCCCACAGTGGGATGGAGAGGAAAATCAGAAAAGGTAAAACCCGTGGACTGAGATAAGAACAGTTTAACTACTGAAACAGATTAAAATACAATAATAATAATAATAATAATAATAATAATAATAATAATAATAATAATAATAGTGATGAAACAGGAGATAACAAAGAATGAAAGAGGAAAAAAAAATCCAAGAAAGATGAGTGATGCACAGTTCAGTCACTCACCATCCACTGACTGATTCCCAGTCCATCCCTGAGCAGCAATCAGCAGCTCCTGGCCAACTCCCCACAGTTCATACACTGCACATCTCACTCTGTGGTGTGAAATACCCCTTTGGACAGTTCATGTCAGCTGTCCTGGCCATGTTACCTCCCGGCTTCTTGTGCACCTGCTCACTGACAGAGCATGGAAAACTGAGAATTCTTTGACTTAGAATAAAAACTAGAGAGCAACAACTAAAGCATCAGTGTATTACCAACATTATTTTCATACTGAATCCAAAACACAGCACTGTACCAGCTACTAGGAAGAAAATTAACCCTATTCCAGACAAAGCTAGGACAAAAGTAGATTGAACTTCTCCTTCTCTAGAAGATCACAGTGACCTTGTGTGTGTGGAACAGCAGCTAATATTAACCCACCCAGCACTTCCACATCTTTAGTTTATTATCTATTTCTATGTCTCATAACATAACAATAAAGATTCTTAATGAAACACAGCTTAAGCCACATTTAGGGGTGAATTGACATATACCACACTGACATCTTAATTATGTGTTAATGTAACATCCCAAATGATGCAGCGTGTTCTGTTACAGACCTGCAGAGCTGTAGTAAGACATGTTAGTGGTGTAAACTTTGCAACACCACAGCTTCAGGGACACTGATGCTCTGCTCGGTGCCCTTCTACCCCAGGGAGGACTTGAATTCCTTGCTGCACCCTGGAGAATCCCACAGGCACCAGTGGATAGCAGGGGGAGACACAGAATGCAGACACCAACTGGTGCACCTGGAACCCTGCAAACATTGCACTATGATCTCTGTTCTCGGGACCCCATCTCACACAAATGAAGGATCTTTCTGCCTCATTGCTGCTTGTAAAATGTGGGTAGTGAATGTGGCTGTGAATTATTTTGAGCGCATGTAACATTTACTGCTCAGTAAGACTAATTGCTTTCATCTAATTTAAGGTGCTGTTAAAAATTATCATTATGTAATATCTTATAGTGGTAGGGAACTCTAGAGATGACCTCCCCTTCCTCAGGGAAGCAGGACCAATTCTGAAGCTACATCAGGTTGCTCAGGTCCTGTCAGATTTGAGTATTTCCAAGGATAGAGACTGTCTCTGGATACTTGTTCCCATATTTGATTTTTCTTCAAAGTGAATTTTTTTCCTTCTGTCTAATCTTCCTTGGTGCAGCCCATGTCCTTGGCCTCTCTCCTTGCCATCATGCATCACTGTCTTCTCTACAGCCTCCCATCATTAGTTTAAGATTCCCTCTGAGCCTTCTCTAGGCTGGCCCAAACCAGCTCTTGAGAGCTCTTGAGATGACATGGGACATTCTCATTTCGTAACAAGAGAACCACGTACGTACATGTTTAACTGCAGCAGTGCGTTCCCTGACTGTTCACACTGCTGCTATCCAAGTAAAGCAGCCGTCACTCCCCATTCATCCACCAGTCTTCCCAGCACCTCACCATGAGCTCCATCACAGCAGAAACCCTCACCAATTTTTCCAGCACAGCAGCTCATGAGATCATGTTCTAACCCAACCTGGTGAAAATGCATCAGGCAGCTTTAGATTTAGTTACGAAAATGCTCAAGCAAACCAACTCATTTTGACCTGGCTTTGCTCAGGGGATGACTTCGTAGGCAACTGTGTCAGATGAGCAGGGAAAAAACACCTCAACAAGGTGGTTCATCCAGGTCCATTGGGAATGCAAAATCCTCATCCCTCTGAGACTGCAGCTCCCAGGGGATGTGTGGCACAGCAACAGCTACTTGAGCACTAATTCCCATAGGCTCAGGTTCCTATGCTTGATAGAGTTTTTCTCCTGAGGTTTTCTCAAAACTTTCTAAATCCTCAGCAGAGCAGTAATTGTTAACAATAACATTTACACAGGTATATGAACCTTCCATGTGTACTGTTCCTGCTTGCCAAGCAAAATGTTACAAGGATTACAAAGAAGAAAAATGCAGCAGCACAAGAAGGTGATTAAAGCACACCCATGCGTGCTATGCTCAAACAGAGAAAGCAAAACAAGCAAAAGCCTTTTCTAATCCCTAAAGGTTAAGAAGCTTAAGTCAGTCTTGTAAAGACATTTTGTCTTGTCATACCAGCCTGTTACTGACAAGCCACTCTAGCCTAGAGTAGAAGCATAGAACAGTTCAGTTGGAAGGGACCTAGAATGATCACCTGCCTGACCACTTCAGAGATGACCAGAAATTGAAGCATTTTGTTAATGGCACTGTCCAAATGCCTCTTAGACACTGACAGTCTTAGGCCATCAACCACCTTTCTAGAAGCCTGTTCCAGTTTTTGACCACCCTCTTGATAAAAAAATGCTTTCTAATGCTCAGTCTGAACCTCCTCTGTTGCATTTTTGAACCATTCCCATGCATCCTATCACTGGATTCCAGTGAGAAGAGATCACATGTCCCCTCCTCAGGAAGCTAGAGAGCAACAAGGTCAAAATTCAGCCTCTTTTTCTCCAAACCAGACAAGCCCAAAGCCCTCCTCCACTCCTCACAGGACATGCCTTCCAGCCTTTCCCCCAGCTTTGTTCCCCTCTTCTGGGTGCATTCAAGGACCTTCACATCCTCCTTAAATTGTGGGCCCCAGAACTGCTCACAGTGCTCAAGATGAGGCTGCACCAACATCGAATACAGCAAGATAATCACTTCTTTTGGCCGGACGGTGATGCCTGTCTGATGCACCCGAGGATGCCGTCTGCCCTCCTGGCTGGCTGGGCACACACTGCTGACTTACACTGAGCTGCTGCCCACCAAGACCCCCAGATCCCTTGGCACGGCTGCTCTCCAGACTCTCCTCTCCCAATTTATACCTGTACCTGATGTTGCTCCATTCCAGGTGCAGAATCCAGCATTTGGACTTGCTGAATTTCATCCCGTGAATCATTGCCCAGTACTCCCATCTGTCTAGATGCCTCTGCAAGGCCTCTCCTCCCTCCAGAGAGTCATCAGCACCTCCCAGTTGAGTACTATCAGCAAACCTGCCAACGGGGCATTCAACTGCTGCATCCAGATCATTTCAAGCACATTAAACAGAAACATACCCTACAGGGCATCTCCCAGAGGTTCTCCAACCACCAAAGTCTGAACAATATATGTGAGTGATAACCTTTTTGAAGTCTGTTGGATATGTATTTTTATTTTGAAAACTTCTGCTGACACAACTTAGCTAACAGTCACGGCTGATGAACTGCGTAACTGTAAGGACTTGAGAGGCATCAGTTTGGTCCCAAAAGACAGGGGCAAGGTTAAGACAATATGATGAAGCTCTCACATGGTTTGAGCCTGAGCACTACTGACTCCAGGATCCAAAAGCCTGTCTGAAATATCCTCCCCTGTGCTGCTGCAGTGTGCACCTACAGCAGTCAGAGGGAGCAACAGTACTGTGGAGGGAAGTCAGACTTATTTTGGGGTCTTTCCTCACTACCACACTACAGGTTTCCAAAAGTGCAATACTGACATTTCTGGGTCCTGTACATTTTCAAATTGACATGGTTAAACCAGTGTAAGTTCCCAGGTGCACGTTTATCGTGCCTTGGTCTCCATCAAAATAATCAGAAGAAAATGAGAGTTTATAGTTACACAGCATTTTTTCAGAAGATTATACACACCTAGTTTAAAACCTGCTCTGGCTTATCTCACAAAACTATGTTTCCACTAATCAGCAGCTGAGCAGAGAGGGAAGAGAGGATTCAATAGTAATGTGTCATGGAAAGTCCAGCTGCTTTGGGTGTAGGTGTGTGTATGTGCCGAGGTGGCAGCTGAGTGGTCAAGGGACAACAGGGCACCCTTGCTCTCAACCCAGGAGCAGAGCAGGGCTGGGCCCTCCAGCGCTCCTCTTCTGCCAGCACATTTTCATCAGAGCCCAGACATGAAGGACATCAAATCTACACAAGTAACAGAACTCCAGTAAGGCCATGACAACGCTGCCATCCCTGCAGAGGAGAGTGCCGGCATGCAGACACCATCCTCAGCAAAAGCTGACTGCAACCCACAAACTCCCCTCCCACCGTGTCCTTGCATTGGGCTGTGACCACTGGTATGGGTGCTAACTCCCACCAGCTCTAGTGACCTTAATGACAAGAGACCAGAGGAAGCCCTTTGTATTTGACAATGGTTTCTCACCAGCTAAATTTTATATTGCAAATAAACTAAATGAGTCACCAAGCAGCTTCAGTGAAGCTCTCTTAGTCTTCACCAAAGTGCTAATTCCACCTCTTCCCAAGTCTGTCGAGTCAGAACATTTCTCCCTCCAGCCCTGCTCTGCTGTACACGTTCCAGAGAGGAACTGCAATGTTAATTCTCCCATCACCTCTTTCATGCCTTCAGCCAAATGTCCTCACCTTACTGTATGAGTCAGATTTCTGATTCTTTTCTTCCTGTGAAAGGGATTTAGCGGATAAACCCTCATTAATATTATAATTCTTATTAAGAATTACTTGCTAATGAGAGATCTACCAAACACATGACTAGACTAATTTGTACAGTGCTTGTTCTCAGCAGTATCTGTACGCTGAAGTTCCAATGTCCATCAATTATCCAAAGCACTAGTACAAATCTTCTGGCATAAACAGGCACAACCCCATTTCCACAGACTTCAGGACACAGAGGACAATTACATTGCCAAAATCCTGTCCTGGCTTCCTAGATCTCCTGCAAGCTACTCATTTCTCATTTTTTCCAGCCACAAACAGGCAGCTGCTGAAACCTACTTCTATTAGAATCTTCCCACAGAGCAGAAAGATGGGTGGGCAATCCTGCTCCACCTGCTGTGGAGCTGGGCCTCCATCTTTCTATGAGCACTAAGCAGCCACATACACTATGGTAATGACAGTGGGCTCCCACCAATCTTCCAGTGCCTGACTAACAAAGGAAACACCCTCTCCAGACATCTGTGTGGTGCAGGGAACTTGAGCAGGCTCATGATGCTTTAGGTTCCCTGCATAACAGGTCTCACATCACTGACACGCATCAACAGGGGCATCTAAGTGCTGCTCCTTTTTGCCTTGTTTTTCCATGACAGCCTTTAAGATAAATAGTTCTCAGAAGGTCATAAGCATATCAGAGATGATGGAGGCAGAAGGCAGAAGCAAAACAATTCAGCCCAGTCATATCCATGCTGGTCCTCTCCAGGGCTTCCAACTCTCCATGCTGCATCTTGTACCTGCAAGCACGACAGTGCACAGAGCCAGGTCAGTGGGTCTGCAAGGAGCCAGGTCCATGATCCCCTGCCTGTGAGCATCCCTTCAGCTCCAGCATGAGTGGGACAGCAGAGGTAAAGGAGTGGAACACGGATTCTTCCAGCCAGAGGCAGAGGAAGTTAAACTCAACAAGGGACAAGCAATGCCAATTTTGAAGTAAGGATAAAATCATCAGGAAGAATTGCCATAAAACTTCTTACTGCAGACAGCCCTTACTCTGCACTTTTTACTCCAACCAGCCTGGCTGCCACACTGCCTGAAGCAGTGGATTACACTTCATGTGCTGCTGTGCTCACAACCACTCCGTTTCCATGTTCCACCCAGCCATATGCCGAGGCCTGCAGCCTGATCCCCTTTCGCCATCAACCTGGCAGCCAACCCAGTGGTGACTGCACCAAATGGAGAAGCTGTCCAATGGCAAGGAAAGACTTCCACACAGTTCAATATATTCTTTGGCAGAAAACAGATTTAAAAGCAGGATAAATTCAATCATTATTTGTGCAACTGGACTACCCTGATTACAGAGCTTGTAACCATAGCAATCACTTAAACAAAGCTTTAAAGAAAATACTCCCTCATTATTAAAATATTGATTCTAGATTCTGATTCAGTTTCTCAATCTTCCTCTTGTTTCTGTGCTGTCTGCCTCCAGGTCTTATAAAATACATGGAAGAGAAAGAACTCGGCTCAGAGCCACCAAGTATCCTCAACTAGTACTTGTATCTTGTGCCAATAGAATGATGCTTCCTAAATATACAAATACGAAAGGATCAGGTTGTCATGTGGGAACTGGGAAGTTTGCAAACATACAAGTAATCAGCTAGCAGGGATGTTTCTCAGAACAAGTCTCAGGCAATTAAACTGAGCCTACATTAATCACATTTCAAACACAAGGTATTACTTCAGTTGAAGCCAGACTTACTTAAAAGTTCAGACACTGAAAAAAAAATTAGGGGGAAAAAAACGCTGAAGTATTTAGCAATTGGCAATATATATTATGATTTAAGTCCCCTTGGTATTATGGCCAGATTATCTTCTATCTCCACAGACTCCATTCCACAGTTATGACTCTTGTATTAGTAAGAGTCAAGCAGCATCGCAAAAAGGCAGCATTGATTTGTTATTCTGTAACTCTATCTGGCTACCCAGGGAGAATTTTATTTCGAAAATATCTAGCTGGAGCTTTTTATTTTTTTCAGCTGCCTATTAAATGAGTATGTAGCCAGGAAAATGGGACACAGAAACCATAAGATGAATGTGATCTGCACACATGTTTTTCTCACAAGAAAACAAGTACAGTGCATGTTTAACAAAAGGGAGTAGCTTCAGGGTTACATTATATAATGGAGCTGAACGCAAACTCTTGAACATACAGCACTTCAGGGAGGTACATTAAGAAAGGTACAAAAAGGCAAGTATTTTCTTCATGGAAGGAAGGAGAAAATTTCTTCTTGAAACATGACACGAGAGTCCCTCCTGGATGCCACCACAGTTGGTTTGGCTCTGCGAACTAGCCCATGTGAGCTTCAGATCAGACAGGCTGTGGTATGGAGCTATACCAGCTGCTTTAGCTTCTCTCCACATCCCATTGCCATTGGTTGGACATCACTGAATGAAAAGCAAACGTGCAGGAATCTCAGTGACTAACAGATGTAGTTAAGGCCAAAAAATATCCATGTACCAAGTCAATGACAAAATACTGCAGCAGCGGCTGCTCTGGAAGGAAGGTTTTGTTTTATATGGCCAGGTTCAGAATGAACAGAAACTGTTTCACACAACACTGTCAGAATAGAAATCAAATACAAATTTATCTGCGTGAAACCTGGACATGTATTTTTAGGTGCACACACCCACACACATATGCAGCCTGAATAGTTCATTCCCCTCCTCTGACACAATCGGGGATGCCTTCAAGAGGAACATGAGTCCAGGCATGCTCCTAACCCAATCTGCCTGTGCCACCCCTATTTTAACTACATACTGTATCATGTAATGGCTTGAAAAGCTTGTTATTTCCCTTTTTCCTTTCTCTACATTCTCACAATGCTATTCAGTTTCTTTCAGCAACACAGTAACACAGCAGATCAAACCTGAAATTCTACAGTTTAGTGCTCAGTACCAAAGACTGCAGTAATTAGGCTAGGGGAACAGTCTCCCTAAAATACTAGTTCTCATTTAGTTTTCCCACATTGGCTTAAGGCTTAAACCATGACCTAAGATCCTTTCAGTAAAATATCAACATGGAATCACTGCAGTCACTTGCAATTAGCTGATGGCAGCTTATTTACATTCCCATCCCATGAACAGATACTCGTATTTTAAGCAGCAGTTATCCAGAAGGCTTTTCACAACTAACATACAGGTTAATTGTCAGTTTCAAGGTTATTCAAACCAGCCGCAGTATCTACTTCCAAAATTAAACCTGCACAGCTACAGTGGGCTCTTTTAGAGAGTGTTTCCAAATCTCCAAATCTCACCTCCTGTCTCCTGAACTGTGGCAGTATTTGCTTTACCTTTTGTATGTGCGGATGGCCTTGATCACTTGCATCCTTCCTGCACTTCTCTCTGGTAACATGTAAAGGCTGAAAAATCATGCTATAAGCATATGGAGCAAGGTTTGCTAAAATGGATGATTTCATGATTAGTTAGACTGCTGAAAAACCTTAGACAGGAAGCAAGGATTTGCAGCTGAGTTTCAGAGATGAAGTGTTCTGTCCTAATGCGGGAAACCCTTTTGCCCCAGTGCTACCCTGCTGTGTTCTCCCCTCCAGAGGCTCTTCTGACATTTCACAGTCACCAGAGGGCACATTTCCATTAACAGACTCCACCAGAAGCAAAGGATTCAGCACTCCATCCTCCATGCAGCCTCACAAGCAGTGGCTGGCACAGCAGACAGGCATTCCTGAAACTGCTCCTGCAGGACACACTGTGCTACAGAAGGAGCATTTCTGATGTCAACAAAGTGAACAGGACCTCAGTTTGGCAAGGTGACACATCACACACACCCCACCACTACCCCTGAAGTACAACAGTCTTCAAAATGATGACAACAAAGCTTCATTTTAACTGAGACCAAAAACCTGGTTTTAGAGTGCCCTTTAAACTTAAGGCAACTGGAGTAATTCTATAAAGAGCAGGTGTAAGAAACTGCTCCAGAGAACGGGGAAAGAAGAACCCACACCATTAGCTGTCTGGTATTTATTACTTTTTAATACAGAGAACTCACAACAAAATATTCTCTAACAACACACGCAAATGATATCATAACCAATTATTTTAATTTCATCAACATTCATTTGCTATGTACATATTCTTCCGTCTGCAAAAGTGCAATCCAAGAATGTCTCAACAAGAAACCCTTATGGACAAGCATATTTTTGAGGGGTTTTCTCACCAATGGCCTTACAACATGTTTGTCCTTAGTTACTTGGTACAGCAAAATGGGGGGGGAACAATTGGGCTAGATGCCTCCCTTGTAGGAATACTCCTTATTTTTCCAATTAATCTCATTATGAATACACTGCTTGTTACTGGAGATGTTAATGTAAATAGACTATAGGATAGTCTATGGTCTGGCTATAAAACACTGTAGTTTTAATGACTCTGCAGCATTAGACAGAACAACAATTTCAAGCCATTCACATTGGTAAATGTCAAATTACACATCAGCATGTAAAAGATGTCAACTTTGTTAGCTATGGTTATCAAAATTTATTTGTAGACATCTTACTGATGGATGAGATAATTTTCACACATCCAAAATATTAAGTCTACCTAAATGGAAGCCTCTCCTATGGAAAGGAGAGTTAACTACTGGAAAGAAAAGCATTTGCACATGCAACCCCTATTACTGTCACAAGGAGTATCGTGCACTGAAGAAGAGTAGAATGAACCTCCAAATCCAGAGGACTGCATTCTCATCTACAAAATATATTTCAAGCAAATTTAATCTGACCATGGGCCAGCTTAAAAAGAACACACAGCATCAGAAAAATGAAAGGTAATGAAAAATAAACTAGCCAAATAACCAAAGCAAGCAGCTCCCTAGCTAGGGAGGTAATTTCCCTTATGATGCATTTATAAGCTCATGACTACTTCCAGTGCTTGTCAAGACAGGAAGCAACTGTGGTCTAGTTTAACCTCCAAAGTAGCCATTAGGTCCCAAAGAAGTTACATTTGCTCTTCTACTTCAAAGCCCAGGAAACTCTCATGGCCAAAGGCAAGGGCTGACTGCTTGACTGGAATCTGCATGTTACAGAAAATACTGCATTTTGCAGTAACCCAAGAGCAGCTCTCAGTACCAACAAGAAGCAGGGAAAGCCTCTACAAATTAGGGATACTTTACTTCGGAGTAAAAGTTCAGAGGAATCTTTCTGTAGCTCAGCTGGTTTCCATTGAGGATCATTTTTACAGTGCTATGTGTGCTGCTAGCCTCCAGTTGAGAGATGTGTTTTACGAAAAACCATGCATTTCCTCATAAGACTCACTTAACAGCAGAATTAAAGGGAAAAGCTGGCAAAGAACTAAGTTCTTTTCTTGGATAGATTTATATATAATTCCTTGTCAGGGTTAAGGCTTTAAAAATATACTTTCTCCTTCCCATTTTCTCAGTCTGCTCCATTCCGGGTTTTGACTTGGATGTATTGTACAATCTCTCATACGCTTGCTTTTAAAGCTGGCCATATTCCCTTTATTCCATATCTACTCATTTTTGATTGTCACACACACAGGTCTAGAGAGGCATCCAAGAACTTAAAGGGCAGAATTATAAATTAAGCTACACTATGGGAAGCAAGTGAGCAAGTATCTAGGACAACTTCAGATCCCACTTCTCCCCTACCATGTGCATCGTACAGTGACACCTCCCCTCACCACTGCACAAAAAAGTGGGCGCACAGTGCCATGTATCCTACGTGGGAATTGGGACTCCAGACTCATGACTGGCACTCAAGACTGAACCTACAGTAAGAGATGCATGCTTCAGTTGTTCTCATTACAGGAGCCATGTCTTTGCTGCATGATTTCAGGCTGCTGGGACAGCCACTGTTGTCTGGTCTGGTTCTCAGGGTACTGCCAGGCAACACAACTCCAACCTTGTTAGCCACCAGGCTGCTCAACACACTATCAAAGCTGAAGGGCTCATCCTTCTGGAGGAGTTAATCCAAATTATAATTTGATTGCTCTCCACAATGGCAGTCTACACTGCACAGCTAATCAGGTTTTATCTGCTAGAAACCTTCTTCCTGCCCAGGTATGCCCAAGCCAGGTCCTGCTCCTATAGACAATGGTTACAGTGCTGGTCCCACTGTAACTGGGCTCCGTGTAACTTTGTGGTAGCCCTGAAAGGACAGTGTTAGAAGTCTCCCAAAGTCCTTCCCATAATTCTCCCCGTAGAAGAAACAGGTTTTCCCAAAACTGCTGCAAACAGGACAACTGCACAAAACCCCAAGAATGTGCTCCAGACCCAAAACCAAGCCCAGGAACATGGACAGAAGGAGAGGAGCACCAGTGGTGAAGGCGACCACAGCCTGCTAACACAGCTGCTCAGACCAGCGATGGGACCACACGAGCCAGGTGGCACCTAAGGACACTGCCACTCGAACCAGCAGTAGGTCACCTGTGCCAACATAAGCACTCTGTGCAGCTTGAGTATTACTGGAAGGGGAGCTAATGCTAAAAGGAGCGAATTCTGCAGTGAAGACAGCCAAATAAAACTCTGAACTCAGCATTTTTACACACAAAGAAACAAGGATATTCAGCTAGAGTTTTATGTGCACGATAATTTCTTAATTCAGCAGAAAGTGTAATTCTCAGTCCAACGTAGGAAAAAACACTGTTCTGGCTTCTGGCATTTTGTTTTCTTTCCCAGGGTGGCTGACTATCAGGGCCAAACTTAAGACCGTGATTTCAACACTCTTTACAGAAACACTCTAAAAAGATTCTGATTTGGAAAAGCAAAAGACTTCAGAAGAAACAAAAAATAATCCCACCGTGTAAACAGAAACAAAACCCACACTTCTGAAGTGGACAAACACTTCATAAATATACTATGAAGAAAAGCAAAAAAACCAAATGTCCCCTAAATCTCAACTGATTTGAGAAATCAAGCAAAAGATTAATGACCTATTTTAAATTTTTTATTTAAGGAAGGGGGAAATGAGAATCAAGAAACGAACTGCAGAGTCTACAGGGCCAAGCTCTCTGATACAAATTCACTGCTTAATGCAGTCTATTCTGTACAGCACAGAGGCATGTAGAAAGTAAATATGCTAAGTTTGCTTTCTTAAAACATCTCCGTGTTTTTAGATCCTAGACTGAACACAATTTTGAAAGACGAAGGTGCAGCAATTAATTGTTTTAAAAAGTGATGACATGTTTTGTACTCAGTACCTCTCAGCTCTTACAGGCCTGAGGGACCAGATCCCACTTCATGGTTCTTCTTCCACACCAGTCACATCAGCCTGCAGCAGGCAGCAAAGCCTCAGCCCCAGCAGGCACATACTAACACATCCCCGTTCAGCTCAGCCAGTTCCTTCCCTAAAATGTCTGTGAAGAAACACCTTTAAATAAAGCATTTTAAGATCTCCAGCTTGTTTTGGTACGAGCAGATGAGCCAGCTGGGCACACGACAGCCCTGTTGGAAGCAGCACTACTGCCTGGACTGTAACTCAGTGAGGGCAATGCACATCGAACACACGTGGCAGGAAGACGCGACGCCAAAAGAATTCATTCAAGATTGCATTTTCTGGCACACATTTACATTCACTTGTCATGATACCTTAGTTTACCCTGGTCGTGGGAAATCTGAAAGAAAGCCTGCTGAGTGGACTAGCAACATAGGACCAGCTCCTGGGCCCCTGGGAACCAATGCAAAAGGCTGCATGAATTCAACAGTAACAGAATCATTTCTTTCCAAGGATTTCCCATTTCCACCAAGCTGGAGGAACAACCCTATGCAATTACCCATTTTCCAACTGGACATATTTCTCTGTCCTGCATGTTTCCCCACACCCTTCGTATAAACTGTATTACAATTATACAAAAAATAAACCCAAATCATTTTTAGCTGAACTTTACCCCACACATGGGATATATTGAAAGGCCATTAAATTGGCTAGCCTCCAACCTTCACAGAGATCTTGTCAGGAGGATTCTGGCTTTAACAACATGTATATATACATATTAATATGTACACTGACAAAGAAGCTGCTCTTTCAGTTAGAAAAGAAATTAGATTTCATCACAGAATGAATCCTATAAAAAGATATGTAATAAAGTTGAAATACCCATAAAATAGCTATTACTAAAGCAAAGCTTTCGTCAATAAGCCTCCAAAACTTTAAATGAAGAAAATGGCTTCACGAAGTGGTAGTCTAGATTTCCACAGTGAGGACACTGCTGGACGTTGCTGTATTCAGAGAAATACTGCATGCCAATCCGCACATCTATTACTGGCTTCCCACAGTGCTTACAGTTCAGTCGAGCCTGGAAAAAACAAAGAAATAAACAAAAAAACCTTTTTGAAATAACCACACTCCCCTCAGCTCCTCACCTCTAGAAAAGAAGGTGCCAGAGGCAGTCCCCTGTCCTCCCCAGCAGGAGAAGGGGCCAGTCAGGAAACTGGCAGTAATGGGATGTGCTGGTAAAGGACACTCCTCACCTGGACTGGGAACTCTCAGGCACACATCATGCCTTTCTGATTAAAGACAACCACCAAATTCTGGGAAGTGGCTCACCTCCCACTCTGACTGATGGAAGGTACAGAATATCAAGATTTATTAATGCAAATGATTGTTTTGTGCTGCTTAATCTCTGAATCAATTCCTCAATCCCCAGCACAAGAAGTGCTGTCTCAATAAATCATTAATGAAGCCCCGAAGCGAAGAGAGAAATTTCATATTTGTGCCATGCAATTCAACCATTTAGGTTAACGTTTGAACATCATCTGTCTACAAAATATGTCAGCATTTTAATCTTTTGCCTTAACAAACATATAACTCGATCTACTTTATCAGCACAGCATGGTATTGTGTCACTTTAAGTGTCTATTTAAACATTTATAATACATATCAGGTTATACAAACTAAACATCACTTCAACACACAAACTATTCTACAAAATCCAGCTGAGAAAGAAGAAACATTAACTGGGTGGATATGAGAAATAATCCAAGGTCATAGGTGAAGACAGACAGAGCTATTAATATTCAGCTGTTACAAAAAAGTGACTCTTCAGAAGAAATCTAGCTGAGAAACACAGCCCATCTGATACAAAGAAAGCAACAGCCAGCCTGAAAGCTCTGCAAGCCCTTTGGAATACCGAAGAGAAGCAGAAGGGATTTGAGACTGTAAAGGAGTTAAAGAGCAAAGGTGGCAAATGAGCAGTGAGGGCCTGAGCTGCACCGTAGTTTAACCTCACAGCCCAGTACACTAATGAAAGCTTCAGCTCTCCACTGAACAGAACAAAAAGTATTGTCTAGGCCATCTTGATTTAAGGGATTTTCCTGGATGAGGAGAGGAGGAAATTATTAAAGTACTATCCCTGCTGAGACCAGACTCAAAAAGAAACAAATCAACAGCTTCACTGCCATCTGCTCTGCTTGAAAAGCAGAAATTTTAAGAAATACAATCTACTAGGTTATGAATTTTTATGCAATTCTCAACCAAAGTGTTTTCTCTTCTGCTACTGTCCAGCACATCGGCTAAGTGTTAATAATCTGACAATGGCTGCAGTTTGTTATTCTGTATGCAAATTTGTGATGGAGAACAAAATATTCTGAAGTAAGGCATGGAATTATTCAAAATAAAACCAGAAAGGCAATTTGGAATTATATTATATACCATATTTAAATGTCATTCCTCTGTATGCACAGAATCATCTGTAACAATCATGGTGAAACAATAATGCTCATTATCTGGCAATCACAGTCACGGCAGCTAATGATTTTATAGGCAGTTCTTATACCATGTACTGTCACACTGTCCATTAGTCATGTAATTAAGGCTCTTGTATAATGAGCTCTTAAATCTTGTCTTGTACACTCAACAGAAACAATTCAGATTTAAAGTTGCTGACTTCTACAAAGATAGCAAGTCAGTATCAGTGCTATACCTTCAAAAGTTCCCATTTTTTAAAAAAAGTTACAACCTCAAGAGACACTAAATTTGGAGGCAATATAGCTGTCTGTAGTTATAATTTCCACCAATGTCACCTTAACCAGCAGCAGCAATACCACTTGTCTTTTGAGCAACACATTTTGGTAAACACGCTAAATGTAAAATAAACTGGCATTCTGCATACCATTGACAAAATGGTATCTCAGATGGCTTTAAAGTATGCACATTACCATGGAGTGATCCCAGTGGGAATGGGTGCATCTCTGCAAGGCTCCTGTCCTGACCTACTACCAACCCCTGGGTGTCTGAGCATCTGGAGTGGAGCACTGAGTCAAGTGGTTTTTTCACAGCTGTCTACCCCTACCTGCACAGCAGAAGTGCTCTGTCCATCACATGGACAATTAATTCTCTTGAATGCCAACAATCCTGCTGTCTCAGGCACATGTCTGCTCTGGAGTGACCCCAGACCTTGGATCTTCCACTCTCAAGGCATAGATTAGGTGAGTGTTTACTGAACATGAAGTTGCTTCAGGCTGTGGTGGCTGAGTACCATCACCAGGGTCAGCCACAGCAAAGATTAAAGAGAGTTGAGTAATCTCCAAGCACAAAGACACTTTGGACCTTTCTGCTCCCTTGGCGCCTTTTTGCTACAATTAGGATAAAACACAATTTATGAACTAAAAAACCCTGGAAACATGAACCATCTGATAGAAACGTGGAACTATATCTGACACCAGTGATGCTAGTGATCAAGCATCAGATTTAATTACCAGGGCATTTAAAGGGAGCTTTATCTAAAAACATAAATGCATTAACCACTGAGCAGTGTAGTGACTTCAGTCTAGCTAAAGGCCATTGCACCTCTTAAGACAAAGGCACAGACACCCATCAGCCCTCTTGTATTGCACTCATAGGCGCAGGCAGGAAAAGAAGGACGGAAGGAAGAAAGGGAGAAGAGATACATAACCCTGACTTTATCTAATCAGTTGGAATTTCACCTTATGAGTCTTACTTCTGTATGGTACTAACCTGACAACAGGGAGATGCTGCCAGAATATCGTAGGTATACATAGTTCCCAGCTGATGCCAGCTTCCATCCCATCGGGACTTGCACTTAATGCAGATAATTTTGTGAACCCCTTCTAAGCAGTCTACACAAACAGCATAGAGGTGCATAAGCCTTCCTGTGGACAGAAAAGACACATCTTAAGGAGACTAGAAGAGAAGATTAAACCAGACATTTTCTGCAATGTGCTATATGACCTTTAGTGATACAAAACACACCTTATTTTTTTTTTCTTTATAAAGAGTGAATGATAAAGCAAAAAGTGCTTCTCTATAGGAAATACACAAGGCTTGACTGAAGCTATGCAGAACTCACAAATTAGTCATCACCCTGCCCACTCTCCCTTACATCATTTGCTGGTAGATCTTAGCAAAATATTTTATAAAAGGAGTTGCTAAACCTCCAAGGAGATATGTCAGGTTAAGCTGTAAGATCAGCTGCTGTGTTTCCAAAACCAGAATTTTGCCCTAGCTTCATCCCCACCTGACATAAGAAGTGGAGAAGTGCTGAAGCTCTTTAGCAGACTTGGTACTGATTCATTTAACAACTTGCCAGTATCTTCCAGCAAAGAGGGAACCAAGGACCTAACACTCCCCATAGAAAAAAAGCAAGAGTCAGAAGAGCATATTTTTTTCATGTACTTCCTTCTGACTGTTCATTAACTACAAGTGTATTTTAAAACATTATATATTGCACATACAAAGACTTTAACATGCCATTCAGAACTAGGAATATATCAAGCTCTATCATGACCTTAGACTCTGTATGCACAATGACTTTCAAAACTCGAGTTACATTTATTTCCATAAAAATCAAGTGGCTCAGACTTGGAAATCAAGTATCTTCACTACATACATGTGATTAAACTCACCAATGCAAAATCTGAGACACACCTTAACAAAAAACCAAAAATTCCAACACAAATTATAAAGATCTGGCACCTAGATTATGCCTGACTTGAAGTGACTAAATTGATTTGCAGTTTAACAGCTGGCTATTAGAAGTGGTCTGACACCAAGTACTAATCCTGTAACATACCAGATTTTGCACTGCTATGTAAGACAGAGCTAAGCAGTAGTGAAGCTACAGATCAGCAACAAAACAGGACTGTGTTTAACATGTGTTCACCTCGGATTGCAATTTGTGCTCTTTAGCTTCAAAGCACGGAACACATCACAAACTGTAATTCAACAGACACACATCTTGTAACTCTCCTACATAAATGGGAACAAAATATTAATAATATATGATTAGTCTATACCAGACACTTCTGGAATTAACAGTCTGTGTTTTTACTTGGTTTTGTTTTTAAGCCAACTATTTTAGAAAAACAAGAAAAAACAGACTCTTCTTAAAATATACATACAAAATACACTTGCTAGCATGAGCTGGTAAAAATTGAGTTATTCTACACTGGCACGTTTAGCTCTGGAAAACATGACGGGATGAAACTAAAGTGCAAATACAATAAACTCTGTTCCTAAAGTGAACACTTGAGATTGGTGATGTTCAAACAACTCCATGGACAGAAGTTGTGTTGTGCAGGAAGATACATAACTTTCCCCATCTGAAGTTCTGCACTGTTTATGCATTTTATAAAAACTATATTGCCCCATCACTTAATTTTTCAGGATACTTTTTGTTCAGGAAATGGGGCACCTCATATCTTAAACATGCCTGAAGTAGAAGAAGTGATTTTCTGTTCTGAAAAGAAAATAATAGCCTGGAATAGCACCTTACAGTTTAATTTCATTTGAAAGAGTACTTCTGCTAATAAACCATTTTACCCAGGACAAGGAAGCAAAAATTTTAACAGTTAATTATTCACAGCAACTTGTCTGAACAAGTTTTTCAGATATATCATCCAACAGTTAAGAAGCAATTAAGTTAAAAAAAAATTTCACAGAGTTTCATTCTTAGTGGCAAATGTTAACAAACGATGAGTTTCACTATTACTAAACCAGCTTTCTGTACTGATAAAATCACAAGTACATTGTGTGACTCCGCACCAAAGCAAATAAGCATAGTTAGCTCACAAATGTATATTTCTGTTTATCCTAGAACTTTTCTGGCTTGTATATTTGCCTATCGCCTTTTCTCCTCAAAGTACATTAGGCAAGACAGAAACAATAATGTTAGCATGGATACAGCTTAGTGACCTAGTGCACAGTGATTCAAGGAAATAAAAAAGATAAAATACAAGGTTTACTGAGCAAAAGTATGTTACATCACACATATCATGACCATGCATGGCATACAACGTATTTTACTGAAAGGTGAGAAACTTTGATGTTAAAATACCTCTGGTTAATCCCTTACCGACACACTTTTCAATACATAATTCTATGCCCTTGACCACCAGACTAGGAATACTTTGACTTATTTTAGCCATGCTGGCTGCCAGCAGGCTGCAGGACAGGCATGTCTAGCCATGTACCACCCTGATCACTTAAGTTTGGGCCACAGCTTACAGGAAGAGCTAAAGCTCATGCTGGCTCACATTCATTTGTTTCTCTAGGAGGAAAAAGGAAACAAACATATGCCTTGGTCTTATCTGAGAGCTAGGACATGATCAAGACATAGCCCAAGCACATGCAAGTCCGGAAGTAAGTCTAAAACCTTCACTACTACACTGCTGTTTAACATACCATATTAAAAGCTTACTCTTACCTCATCCAACCTCTCTGGGCCTATGTTAACACAGGCCAGACTACAGTCTTCTCCATATTTAAAAAACAATACTTCACTATCGAACAAAACTGATACTCTCTAGCCTGAAAGCAGATGAGAGGTACCTCACCCTCATCAGTGGTACAAATACCACTTTCACCCAGGCTGCAGCACAGCACGCTCAAATTTAAAAGGTGTAAAAAGGTGATGCGTATCTTGGAGTAAAGCTCACAAGAGATAAATGAGCATGCACATGCTCCAGAACAGAGTGGCTGGAAAACCTTCCCATGGTCTACCTAGAAATCGGAGGAGAACTTGCTTAGTTGTGAGCCCAAACACAAGGCATGGATCGTTCTATACAGCATCTTTCTGTAATTCCTTCTAAGTGTTTCAATCAGATCCATGTGAGCATTTTGGACATTACTTCAAGCTTTACAGAACTGCTTAAAAACGCAGAATCGGGATGAAAATCTGTAATGGAAGGGACAGGGCACAGAAGGCAGTTCCATAATTTAATGAAACCTGGCATGACTGACAGACAACCTGTACCTTGAAGGTGACAGGGAACATCATATTCAATCTCATCATGTCTTGATGGGCTAAGGAACAGGGTCCCGTCCACCAGCGGAAACTGTTCAAACACTGGCAGCGCCCTGTGGCACAGAGCACAGTTTACAACGTTCCTGTGGCTGGCACTGAGAGCAGCAAGGATGAACTTCCGAAGGTCCTCCCCTTGGCCCACCTGGGCATCGTCTTCCATCCGCACATGGAACGTATTCAATTTATGCCTGGGGATGTGAGTGAGCAGCTCAGATAGATCGAGCCTTCTCAGAAACTGCACAGGGGCATCGAAGTGTCCTGCTCTATGCGCTTGCAAGCCAGCTGCCCCGTAATCAAAATGTGCATTCCTGAACATGCCCCCACCAGCCATGTTCTTCTTATGGGGCTCCAGGTGAATGGCATTCTTCAAAAACTCTCCCAAGTATCGCGAGGAACGCGGGCCACTGAAATGCGTGGGGGCGAGGATAGAGTAGCCGGTGGGCGGGGATTGGCCAGGAGAGACACAAGGCGAGCGAACGGCGTAGCTGCCACCCATGACACCCTTCTCCTGGGAGTTCTGCCTGTCCATAGAGTGCCTTCGCTGGAGATCATTGCTCAAGCCTTTCTGAGGTTTGTTGGCTGGCCTGCCTTTTTTGGCCTCCTCTGCTGACTCTGTCATGGACCTTCCCATACTCTTCTCCAACACTGATTTCTTCTTCTTGTCATCCTGCATTCGCTTCACCTGGTACCAGTCCGTGTCCTTCTTTAAATGACCCTGCCCACACCGACAGGAGCAAAACCGAAAAGCCAGGTCGTATCCCTTCTTGGTCCACATGTTTTGGCGACACTGCTTTTCATTCCAGCTCCTGGCTCTGCCAATGCAATTGAACTGGACGAGGATGCTGCTTTCCCACTCATAGAAGCACTGAAGGTGCATCCAAGTGCTGTATGGGCAATGCTCGTTGTTGCATATAACCTTCTGATAGTCATCCTTCTCCAGGTCCACCGGCCTCCCAAAGCTACAGATCAGTGGAGTAGCACAAGGGGCTTCTGTGGAAGGTAAAACAGATACATTAATAACTTAATGGCCCATTTACTGAAGTACTTTCTTTAAACACTGTGACAAACATGTGCAAGCTCCTACTAACAACCTGTATTACTCAAGGGCCACAAGCACTAGCTCTGGGTCAGTGCAAAAAGCAGTATTTGCCAAAAAGAGATAAGCATGTGAAATGAGATAAGGAAATGCACGAATAAAGAAACAAAATGACATTATGGTCTGTTTAATACGCAAAACCAAAGCACCTCAGAAGCATTAGCCCTCCTCAAGCATTTGTGGATACCGTTGCAAGGCCTTAAGAAGCAAGGAGGAAGCTTTGCGAATGCTCCTGGAGGGCTGCTTTGAAGCCTAAGAGGCAACATGGGGAGAACACATACAGATATTTGTTTGAAAAACAAGTAAGCAATACAGCCCAGCTTCACAATCATGGGGAGAGGCAGGAATTGATCTTTTCCTTGGGGCTGAGCAAGAGACAACAGCTAGGGAGAGAAGGAGAAAGCAGAAGACTTTGCAAAGCAAAACAAACAGCTTATGTTCCTAGTACAGAAAAGAGGGCCTTCATTACATTGCTTAGGCAAATACAGACTATATTGATGCCTTAGGATTTAGCTTCTATATTTTTCAGATCCTGTACTACTTTAGTCTGTAACTCTAAAATTCCACAGCCTGATAGCTACTACTCTCCCATTCTGGTTAGACATAAATCCTCTCTGGGCACGGACTCAAGAACACCTTGTTGTCCCAGGCCCCAAAAAATGTAAACTGAGCCTCTGGACAGGGGGAGCAAACTTGGGGAAATTACATGATTACCTGAAATTGTAATTGGAAAACTAACCCTGATATGCAAATGGACCAAACCTATAAAAGTGTGAAAAACCCATGACCTGGTATCCATTTTGGGTGTAGCCCTAGGGCTCTGTACCCACAGTGTACCTTTTTGTAGGCCCTCCAATAAATACCCGCTTTTATCTTGTCTAGTCTCTGTTCTCAGGTAGCCACTCCAAGGCATCAATATCATCACCACTGACCTTCTGGATAGCTAAATTTCACAAACCAAACAGTTCTGCAGCACAGACAGGTGAAAAAATCCAAATGCAACATGGTATTTCATCAGCAAAGTAGCAGCTTTGCTATATCCTTGAGCAAAGAACAGTTTACTTCAATTATCTCCCAGCAACAATATCAGCTTCTACACAAAAAAATGTTCTACAATAAAGTGCTCTGCATTTATGAACCAATGACGTTTTCCAGTTCCTCACCAAAGTACCACAGACTACATATGGCTCCCATTGCTGGCTGCTCTGTTGCAGCTGGGAGGCTCAAAACGGATTGGAAAATTTCTACTGGAGTTTTTGTACGAACTTTTTAGATGCTTACTCGAGAATTACAAAAATTTCTTATCTATATTTCTGTCTTCCTAATTCTTCCACTTCACCAGAAAGTACTGCTCCAACAGAACTGTCAGGCTGCCCTTTACCCTCTGTATGGCTGCTTTCAAACATTAGCAGGCTTCTTCGGGGTCTTCTGTAGTCAAGTGCTGCCTCACCCCACCTAAAACGCAGCAATCAGCTTCCTGAAGTTCCCCAGTCTCAGCCAGAGTCCCAGGACTTATGACAGAGTCGCACAGAGCCTTGAGGCGAGAGAGACTGCCATGACTGAGGTTTTTTTGCCTTAGGACTTTAAACTTCTATCTGATGAGCAGGTAAAAACACCACCACTCGGTTGCATTGCTTTTAATCCCATTCTTATCACTGCTTGCACAAATAACACAACATAATTTGCAGTAGAAAGAGAGGTTTTATGCTGCTACATGTACTTTGACACTCAGTAAGAGACACACTATCCATCACCATCATCAGTCTTAGAGCAGCAATACACAAATCAGGTGCTTTACAACAACAGATCTTTGCCGTGCTGGTGGTTTTGCCCCTTCCCAGCACGTTTTTGGAAAAGGCTATAAATAAACAAAATCTTCAAGGCTACCTTCAGTAAATTCAAGATTACTGTAGTTCTTAAAACTTACTTATACAGAAGAAAAAAGCACAAATAGCACAGAAAAACTTTCCTGAGCCATTCCCTGGAAGACGCCATACCCTTCACTTCATTTTTCTGTCTCTCTTTCTAATGCCAAAAGTGGCACAGTTGCAAGAAGAATTCTGCAATACCTTTCCTTCAGGGAGTGGCCTATAAATTGCAAGCAAAACATAGTCCCAAAAGCTTTCCTTTATAGAAAAAAAAAGCCTATTTCATTTCAAAATATGGACTTTTCAGTCATCAAAAACAAATTACCAAATTGGAGAGAACAGAGATAAGAGAGGCTTTCCCTACAGATTCTTTGGAAGTTCCTTCTATACATGCGACAAATATATTGTTATTGGCTGTCTCACATCTCTAAAAAGCCCACTAAGAACACATGAGTTTTGAGATGTCTTTGAGAAGCACCAATTTTATTGGCTACCAGTGACTTATTTTCCTCCACTACTTTACCGTGTATTACTTAGTATAATATTGCTGGCCAAGAGCAGAAATGAGTGATAACTTACCTGCTCTGAAACAAAATCTGTCAGTTTACCAGTTCACAGAGTTTTCCCACCCGTTCTCCCAGACTTTGATTCAAGTCACACTACCACAGCAAGCATCTCCCCTAAGTTTTTCTTCGTCGTCCGTCTTTCTTTCATCATATTTAAGGTATGGAAGTATAGTTCACAATTATAGCATCCTTATGCAATCTACCTCGGAGAAGCCAGTTAAACTGAACACATGAAAGGCAAATCGTCAGAAGTCATATGTGAGGCAAGGTACCAGAGGCACCAATATGAACAATTCTCACTTATGCATTTCCTGTATTCATCTATTTTGGTACATATTCCTTTCCACCATTGCAAGAAGGCAGTAAAAAAAAGAACATGCCAAAAATCCACTTATGCTCTCACTGTGTTTCAGAGAGTAAATGTTCTAACAGTTGCAGGTATAATTATAGCTGACAGCCGAGAAAGTACTACACAGACAGGTCTAGAATTGAATAAAGACACTATACTTGTTCATCCATACTGGCATAGTTAACTGACTAAAAAAGGAAAGCGTTTCCTTGATTAGCCTTTGAACACATTTTCGAGTTTGTATGCAAAATCATATGATCTCTAGCCCCCTGAGAAGCTTACAGACACTTCACCACGCAAACAAAAACTGAAATTAATACAATAAGTGACTGAAATTCAAAAACCATCACCACAGCCCACGTATTCCACAGAATATGTCTGCAATTACTTAACTATGATAATGTACTGGGTGTGTCTAGAGGCTAAAATAAAGGCGACTTTCAATAGACTTTTTTTTCCCCTTTGTTGGTCAATGGAAGTACTGTGGAATGAGATCTCCTCCAGCTTCTCTTTAAGAACTTAGAGATGCCAGATTACCTAAGGAACTTCCCGCACAGCATAACTAGGAGCAAGAAAATGCAAAACTTGTAGCTTTTGTCCACTTGTAGTGGACAGCGATGTCTTCTTCAACATTAAAGTGCACTAGATGATTACAAAGTTTTCACGCATTCCCTCATCTGATCTCCTATCTACACAGTGTGAATTGGCTGGTCACATAATCACCACAGCAAAAGCAGGTCTAGAGCAGCTGGAAGACAGCAATAGAATTCACAAAAGCCTTCCATCATGCAAAAGACTCCAACAAACTGTTAAATGGTGCCCCTGGGATTGCTGTGGAAAACATCATTGCCAAGAGGAGAAGCTGGTCTCTATGGAACTCTTCTGGGGACCCATCTGACATTTCACTACTGTCACTGTAGCTGCATAGGAAATACTCCAGAAAACTAACAGCCCTCTCTGCCGTGTTGCCGTGCTCCACAGCACAGGTTATACCATGCTAGTCAAAGCACCTGCTGTCACTGATACAGATTTGCTATTATCAAGTCTGCTGGTTTTGGAGAAGGCCTTGATTAAACTGCTGCACAAATAACACAAGTATTTCCACAATAGAAACTGGGAAGCCCAGCATGACTAATTTAAGCTGTCTCGGTAGAAACTTCCACTGCTTCTGAAGTTTTCTGTATTTAAGAAAGCAGAATACTCCACTACCGGAAAAGCATACAAAAACCTTGAGCCAACATCTGGTTTTGCCTAACATTTCAAATTCCAGCAGGTGTATCTGTACAAAACAGACTGTGCAGGACCAAATACAGACTACTCTGTACCCATGTCTCCTGCCAAACACGCCATGCCACATGTTCCTGCATAAAGAATAAATAAGAAACAGAAAACAGCAATTTTTGTGCAATTTTCCTCGTTCATGGAAACAGATATGCCTTAGGAACAAAAGAGACAGCATTCAGATCAGTACGGGAACCACATTTTAGGAAATGTGAAGAGCTCTTCTCACCAATTCACACCCTTGAAAGTGGTCTGGGTTATTTAATCACCATTTTATAAACGAGACAGAGTACTTATTTCAGTATTGCAGAACTTTAAAAATTGTTGTTATCAAGCCTTTGTACTTCCTATAATTAGAAATCCATTTTGAGGTAGTCTTCAAAAAGTCAGAGCTAGAATCATAGTCCTAATGTTTCATGACGACGGTATCACCAATTACTGTCAAGAGAGATTATGATGGGAAGTAAATAGAAATTACATGGCCAAACTGCCCATCCACACCTGTAATCCCAAACTGGTTTGTCACCTAAATATAATTTGCTTCCAAGTAGCTAACAGCTCAACAGGTTTCTGGTTTCCAAAGGTATGAAACTGAACTTCAGGGAAAATGAAAGATTAATTGGTGTCAGGGCAACATCCATTCTCCCAGCAGCCCCTTTCAAAAGAACGCCGAAATAATGGTAAAAGAACTTCTATTTAACGCTCAGTTTCAAGATGGGTTTCACAGCCTAAGAGAACAAAACAAGACAGCGTGCAGTTTTGTGTAGCAGAACAGCTTCAATGTAGGCTGTCAAATTGCAACTACAAGTGTGTGCTGCTTCTTTCAAGATGTTCTGTTTCCCCATAAAAAAATAAATGTTTTCTCATATTCCTCTGCAGTGATTTGGAACAGCGATTCTGAAAATAGTTGGAAGGAGCAGTACATAAACGTCTTCTAAAACAGAAATAACATACAATATTCCAAACACATGCACATTTGTGCGAGGATAGCTCACTGTTTAAATAAGGTTGTGTTTTATGTTTGACAGAGCCGCCATAAAATTCTTTCAAAATTGAGAATATGACAGAAGACTGCAAAGAAGCTGGATTGGGTTGTTTGGCTTTTTCTCAGTTTTTCTTTTCAGGTTTATAAACATCCATAAAAGCCAGGAATAGGAACAGAAACAGAACATCCGAGAAATACCTCTTTCAACAACAAAAAAAAATCCTCCCACATGAACTAGTTCTACCTTTTAATAAAGAAGAAAGGCAGTATGTGAAGACCATCCTTCCCATTTTATGACCCAAATGAAAGCAGCAGAACAAGAGCTGCCTGAGGAACTTCCCTCTGGTGAAGTCTATTGAGGAGAATGTTGTTTACTTCTGTTTACACACCCATCATAAAACCAAAGATGCACCCGGCAAGCCAAATGCAATGATTCCATGGCTTCAGTTTCATGACTGCTCTCATTTGTTCCAAGTCCTCAATGCAGATGCCTAAAGCAAAATTCGCTCTTCCCCTGCTATGCTCCCACATTATCCATTGTGTTAAGCACCAGAGTTTTTCAGTCAGTGGACAGAAACAGATAATTATTTCCCATGCTCGTCAGCATAGGTTTCAGCTCACTGCACGGATTTGCCATCTCTGGTAAAACTCAAGGGAGGTGTTAAACATGTGAGGCTGGGGGCAGAGGAGAGGGAAGTGCGGTGGCGGCTGGAAGAGACAGCCCTACTGTCACCTTTAAACAACTGTCAGGCAACAGTAGGTTGTTATGGATCTGGAAAAAGAAATTATCCCCAAAAAAGGGTAAGGTCTTGGCACTGGATTTGTTGCAAGATGCTTACTACGGCTTGCTCTTGGTCTACTGTTACTCTAGCATCTCTTCATCTATGCCAAGGACACACTAGCTGCCAGCACATTACCGAGGCCAGAAGGGCTCCTGTGGGACACATACCTTGCAAATCAAGCACTTCAACCTCTACCCTGCTTTCTCATGAACACTGCTCTCTTCACAACCTTACACAGCTAGGAATTGTTCACTCTGCCAGCCTGAACCAGAGCTGAGTCATTCCTGGGGAAGGCTACTCCCTACCAACCATCTGCATGAATCTTCTGAATTTCCTCTGCCATCAGCATAGCTTTATTTTAATCAAAGTCATACAATATTACTGCACTAATACTGTAATGCGGCTGTAGAAAATAAACCACCACCACAACAACAAAACAGACAGCAAGAGAAAACTTGAATTAATTATCTAATGTATTTGCTTCGTTGAACCTTGTAATACAATCTAATATTCCAAAGATTACCAAGACATGACAAAATGGTATTGTCATACCCATAATTGGTTAAACAGTACAAATAATACGGCAATACAGAAATGATCAGCCACCTTCCTAAGGGCCTAAGTGCAGCTGAACAATGCAATTAGGAAAAGTATTTCACAGGTTGATCCAAAAGGCAGGCTGGGATCTTCAGGGCAGCAATAACAACAAATAACAGCTGACAAACAGTAAGAGAAGTCTTTCAAAACAGCTCAGCTCAGGGCTTATACTGGTAACACTCAAAGATGATGACTGACATCTCTTCAAAACTTCTTAAGCAATCTTTGCCGAATGATCAAGATGAAAGCTTCCAGGAGGATCCTCCAGGAGGGAAGGGGAAAAAAATCAAGACAGCAGCACCTGGTAAGCTACCCTCAACACAGGCTTTCTTCTGCGCTGTAAGACTCCCTCATGCTCTTGGAAAGAGAAGCCAAGGCCAGCAGTCCATTCTCAGTGAGCAGACAAACAGAGCCACTGCAATGAGGAGTTGTCTGGAGCCAGTGGGGCTGACAGCTTTACATCTATTACACACCTAAATATTGACATTGTCAATGGGTGCCAATCCAGAGCCCAATCCTACCCCCCAGGACCACGCAGCTGCAGGCAATACCTACTCTCAGAAGGGACTTAAGGAGAACAAAGCCATAAGCAGCCCAGTTCCCTCACGTGCTTTACACCACGTGCAAGATGTCACTAATTCTATTAAGTGAATAGTAACATAAAGTGATCACCTTCCCCTAGAAAAGTTTTCAGGTAATTTGGAGCTGCTAAACTCTGGTTCACCTGAGACTTCAGGATTCCCAGAGGGCTCAGTCAGTAGCTGCTAAAACTATCTCCCTGCACTTCACTTACACTAACTTCACACTTGACCTCCAAGGCAATCTCTTCACAATAAAAAAATAAATTTAAAAAAAACCACCTAGAAACTTCACAGCAGCAGGAAGATACCATGGAAATCACAAAGCCTTAACTCACACCTGCCAGATTAACACCTTCTAAAGATGTTAGTCTGAGCTAATGCCTGTTTATGAAATCAGCAACTAGCATGTGATACAGTTATCTGCAGCTCTCATTCAACCACCCACTCCTAGCTCAACCATAACCTCACTAAAGGAAGGCAGAAAATCAAGACTGAAACTGTGCAAACTAAGGAAGATAGGCACTTACATGTGCACAATAATTCTGTGGCTTGTTTACACAGCCATCTGTGCTCCAAGCCGAACCTAGTGCGTACTGCTGAAACCCAGTATGAGAATTCACATGGTCTTGTAGAAGTCAACATAATCTATACAATTATCATCTAGCCAACTTAACCAGTTTCTTTCCATTTAATACGTGTTGTCCAAATACAGAAAACAACTCAATCACCAGCTTTGGCTTTTGCTTGGGATGTACAGACTCAATCTGTATATGTATAGGATAAATCTTGCCCTGGCTTATGCAGTAACAACTGAATCCAGCTGGAAATATCCCCAGAGAACAGGCCTAAGACTCTATCTGTATCAGTGCCCTGACAACTATGCACCCCAATACTCCCAGGTGAACTCTGAATTGGTTTAACCCGGTCAGAAGACAATTGGTTCTCCGTGCCATAAGCAATAATGCCCCAGCTAAGAAGACTCCTCAGCATCGTGTGGATTTTTCTGATGACCACTATCATGGTGAATGCCAAGATTAGTGACTATCTCAAGACTGGTGGGCCTTAATGTGTTTTGAACATTGGCTGTTGCTTGGTCTGCACATGAACTGTCCCCACAGAAGAACCCTTCCACCATTAAATGCTCTCACTTTAGCCTTCCAAGAGCTTTTAATAACTTGAAATGCTACAGAGAACTAACCTTGGTGCTTCAAGAAACAGTCATTCTAATAATAACTAAAGCAGACTCTACTGCACCTGCCCTACCAAGTTTTCAGTGGCAAACTCCAACTCAGGCTGGAAATAGAGATAACTGTGGCATGCGGTAGATGCCCTAATGGTAAGCACAGCTGTAAAGACTGCAGGCTAGACTTGCTCAGGCTGAGAACCAGCTAGCTACCTGATCCAGTCCAAAAGCACAAGAAGGCAAGAGAGAAAGGACAACAGGTTGAGTCAAGTGGTATCAGCATCTCTTACAGCTTCAGATCTAGGGATATTTGTGTCATTGGTCTATCCTTCCCAAGTTTCAGTGTGACAGACTATTTTATTTTCCATGCTAAAGACTAAAGAAGCTGGCAGACACTCAGTGGGAAACAGGAAATGCAATACCCAGCATGTCTAGAAGACAGCAGCTCCTGAGTGTGGAGCTGTTGGTTCCCACAGACATCTCCCTCACGATGCCACGCTGGCTCCCAGCCCTGTCATATACCATCTTTGGCACCTGTGTGGCACACAGAGACCTCAGTCACACACTGCTCCCGTAATGGGTATCGGCAGCACAACAGGGGAGTTGGGGAGTGCCAGGCATACTCAATAGCCAGGCTCCAATAGAAGCTACCTCCTCTCCCAGCAGGCATCCAAGACAGGAACAACAGCAATATCCCTCTCAAGCCCAGGAAGACGGACTGATAGACTCAGAGACAGAGAGAAACACACAAAGGTTGAAGCAAACGCTCTCAAGATAAACATCACTAAAGTCTACCAGGAAATGCCAGTGCTCCACTCGAAATCCCAAAAGCTTTCAAAATGGAATTACCCACTCCAGTGACTAGATTACTGCTTCAAGAGGCCTCTTTGAAATTACTTGAATTTCTATCAAAACAGTTTAAAGAAAGCCCATGCCCTACTAATCCTGTTACAATTTAGACACCTTGAAGATTAGCTGTAGTACTTTACTCTGAGCTGAATGCAAGGTTTTCCTCTGGTTTTTCCCTCACACATGCTGCAGGAAGAAAAGCGGAGAAGGATGGACGTCTGCCAGCCAAGACAGTACTTTAATACGAAAGGATGTCTCAATATGCAAGGCTGTAAGCAAGGCTGAAGAAAACTTACAAACGTCTCTAAGGGCTAGAAACCGTTTTGTTACTACTTGTTAGATCACTTGGAAGTAACATACGGGATGAGTACAGACAAAGCAAAGTGATCAGCTCAAAAACTGTGTTACCTTGTATGAAACAGAGCAAACATCAAGCCTAAACCCTACTCATGAAAGCACTACACTTGAGCAGTAACTAATCACATGAACACAGAATCCTGTCAGGGCACTGATAACCATTTTGATAGTAAATAACTTAAAAAACCCAAACTTAAATGAATATGTAGTTGCTTGCACAAAGGATAATATTTATTTTACTCAGTAACACCATGAACATGATTCCATTTGCAAAGATTTGCAGAACATGAACAGCATTTGCTACCAAAGCATGCAATTGCAGAGTTTTAAAAATCCTAAAACGAACATGAAAGTCCTTTTGAACGTGATTTACATTGATAGAGACAGCAAAATTTGCATTCAATTGATTTCTGCAGTTAGAAGAACACAATGGTACTATGAGGCAAAATGATTTCCCCTTAGTAAATTAATAGGTATTAAATTCCGTAGTCACTGCAACAGAATAGAAACTTAATTTTCCAGGTGGTCTCACTGATACCAATGGGACTACTTCAGGCTATATAATCAGAAGGTGCCAATACCAATATCACTAGAGTGCCAAACTGGAACTGGATGTTACATGCAGCAGGGAACATTTGACAGCAAATATTAATCCAGGCTTAAATACTACAACAATTCATTCTCTGAAAACACATTTTTAAATTAAACATTGCATTGATGCATTTTCTGTCCCTCTGTAACTATCCCATGTTCAGGATATAATTACTTTCTTTTTTAGTAAATCATAATTGTTGGCCAGTCACAGCATTCAACACATTAGTCACTGTTGTGCTTACTGATTTCCCTCTCCACACACTTTTCCTACATTAGCACTTTCATTTGAAAGCAAATCAGTCTTACAAATTTGTGAAACCCAGGTGAAGTGTCGAAAAGCACACAAACCTGACTGCCAGCAGCTCCACCTGCCAACACACCAACTGGCCATCTCTGCCACTTGTGCAGTTTAAGAGCTCACCTATGGCAGGGGGGCAAAAAAATATGATCTTAAAACAGGTGGCCAGTACACTGTAGGACAGTGATTTAGAGACAGTTATGCTGTGGGGTTTTTTTAGCTTAATTTGGCTGGCTTTAATGAATTCCATGTTAAGGGGGAAAAGCACAGCTAAGGAGACCCAGCTTTTTCTTTTCTCTAGTCTTTTCAGAGCACCAATACTGGAGAGACCACAGTGACAACGACAAGAGGATGAAGCAGCAAGGTGTTAAGACAGAGACCACCAATCCAAAGAAGAGGACTTGGCTCTACTCATGAGATGAAGAATGGAAACAAGGCAAAGAAAAGGTATAGAATAAGGAACTGTAGGGTCAGAAACAACTGTATGTCGAGACTAGAGCAAGAAGTTTACAGGATAAAGGGATAAAACAGCCGGAACAGAGATCTGAAAGTGTTCAGCCTTAGCAAGGCAGAGACAGAATAGGAGTTTCCTCCTCCGAGCCTCAGATCTAAAAGTAAACCCTGTGTATTTTCCTCTTCTGATGATCAGGGCAAATATCCACAAAATGTTACACTCACTTATGTCAGCAGATGAAGGTAACCAACTACTGCCATCAGGAATACTGCCATCAATGGGGTAAGTGCAAAATCCCATGCAGCTGCTGGTATAATTTTACATGATGACAGCTCAGATTTTCAGCTCAGATTTCATGAAAAGTAACTCAGAAAACTAGCTAGAAAATTAGTAAATTAAAATTTTTTTAGAAACATCATTCAATCACTCTGAAGACAGGTAATCTAAGAAATGAGGCTTTCTGTGACACCACATCTCAGTTTCCCCATGCACTGTGATACTGTTAAACTAATCCACCCACACCCCATATCCCCCTCTCCATGACCTGTGCACCATTTAGTGCAGAAAATGGATGCACTTTGGTCAAGGAAAGATGAATCTATCATGTGACCTGATGGAAGAGATAGGAGTGGAGGACATATCTAGAGAATGTGACTCCCCCTTGTAGGCATCATCTCAATACCTACTGAGAGTTTAAGAGTGCAAGGTGAGAAAAGCCATCACATCTGGTCAGTGGTTATGCTCTCTGCCTTCCCAATTCCCCTGTATGAGTCTAGAACCTTCAACCACTGTTTGAGCTCTGAACATGCAAAAATCGAAACACCACCAAAAAAACCATAAACAAATGCCCTCCTGGGGCAGGAGAAAAGTCTGCTGACATTTCTCAGCCATCATGCCAAAAACCAACTGATAGTTTAAAGGGAAAATTGTGCAGGGATTGAGGCAAAATTTATCAAAACGTAAAAGTGAACAAGAACTTTCCACCATAAAGGGATGCTGTAATGGCAGTTCCCTATCACATGGCACAGCTAGTCAGGGCTGCACTGAGAAGCCCAGAGGAAATTAAAAATTCTATTTCATTATGTCACATGGATGAGGGGCAGAAACAATACATGGACCACATAAGGAACTGTGAAGACTTAAAAACAAACCATTTCTGAATCACTATCTCTTTGTGTGTGAAGCAGGGTCCTGATGAGACTGTGTAATTAGACCATCATACTGACATCGTGATGCAAAGCCAAAGTCTGCATAGACATCCGCAACTGTTAAATCTGCTGCTGTCACCTCTGCATACTTCTGTCTTGTCACATTAATGAACGAAAACAGGTTATGTCATTATGATCATCCACCACTTTTCCAGGGTACAGGTAGACTAGGAGAGCAATGATACCAGACACACACAAATGATGCTAGAGCAGCATATGGTGAGAGGAGAAGGAGAAGGAGAAGGAGAAGGAGAAGGAGAAGGAGAAGGAGAAGGAGAAGGAGAAGGAGAAGGAGAAGGAGAAGGAGAAGGAGAAGGAGAAGGAGAAGGAGAAGGAGAAGGGCCCAGGGTCTCACAGGACCAGTGAGCCTGGGCAGCACGAGTCACAGCACGCAGCCACATGGCCCAAAAGCAGCACATCTGCAGAGTTTCCCTGCACGCAGCAGACTTAATCCATAACCCAAACAGTCTCCAGCAAAGAGACTTGACTGTGTACAGCAGAACTCTATTAACCACCCCAACACTCACTGCAGCAGGCCACATCCTCCATAAACTGCTTAGTGATCAAGCAACCCTCAAGGGAACAGCCTTTTACAGATGTCTGGAGTCTAGTAATGGGCCACTTGCCTCCAGGGCTGTGGCTATTCTACAGAGCTTCATTTTAGATTCATCGGGTTTGAAGACCTGTGGGAATCCGTTATGATTGTCTCATCTCTTCCCTGCACAAGAGTCAGATTCCCAATTCTATAGCACAACCTGAACCAAAACCGTGGAAAGCTTTGCGTTTACCAGTGAGAATACAATTTACGGAACTTACAGCTCAGGATTATCTGATGGGCAGTAGCCAGTGCAAAATAAAGCTAGCAAGCACATCTACCCCCCAGCCTTTATGATTATCTGAAAAGAAAGGTATGACGAGATGTGATGATCCTGTCAAGGCAAAGATCAGGTGTGCTGACCAGGCACCATCCAGCAAACGTTGAAGCCAAGGTTCAACCTCCGTTGTGAGGGGTAAAAAAAAGGGGAAGTGAGGGATTTGGTGAAAGAGTCAAGGGATATTTCTGACCACTGAAGTCATATGGAACCAGGGAGAGAGAGAATAAAGGAGCACCTCAGGTTAGATCTCAGAGAGGCAGCCTCAGCTTCTGAGGAAGCTGGCCAGTACAGGGGAAGGATATGTCAAGCACATGGGACACACAGCCTTACAGCTGAAAAAGACTGACAAGCTGCCCAGCTAGAGAGCTGTACCACTACCAGCGTTCACTGGCATTGCCTCCTGTGGCATCTGCAGATGGAAAACCACCTCATCATCCACAGGCAAAGCAGCCACATCAGAAGTGCACCACTGCCACTTGTGCTCGAGCAAAAAACAAAATTCAAAACACTCTTTCTCCCCATCCAAAGAAAAGGCAACATGTAAGACACCACTTGCAATGCGGATTTTGGACAAATTATATTACCATACTGAAGTCATGATAAAAATACTCTACAAATATTCTAACTCCTGTTAATCTCTGTCTTTTTATCCCCCTTTGTTCACTCACTTAAAGCAAATAGTAAAGAAAAAGCCCGAAACAAACCCAAAAAGGAAATTCTAATCATTCTCCATGATTCTCTGGAGTAATACTCTTACAAAAGCAGTCTGGCAAAGACCTTGTGAGTCAAAGTCATTTGTAATTAATTGATAATATTTCCAAGGAAAAGTTTCCATTAAATAATACATGACAATCAGACATCTTGAAAACCAAACTAAGACACTTGGAACTGCCTTTCTAACAGCAGCAGGCGAAAATACCGCCACAAAGCAGAATACCAGTTGTAGCCGCCCTCCCACTTTTTGAAAAGCATGGAGAGTAAATAGCTGAAATCCAGCTTGGGAGAGGAAAAAAGTGAAGAGCAGGGACTCTGCACTGCAGTTTGTAAACCTAGCAGCAGACCTAAGAGGTGGGGTTCTTCGGCTTAGCAGAACTGTAATACAATCTTTGCCTAACTTTAGTTTTAGCCTGACACATCCTTTTGCAGCAAAACAAACATGAATAGCAATGCAAGTTTCTGCAAGACACCACCTTACCAAAACCGCTCCGAACCAAAATCCAACCCACCGACCAAAGGCAGCATAAAATGGTTGATGCGAAACGAGCACGCTACCCTGACAAACCCAACTGCTGTACAACGGCAAACAAAACTGACCGAAAAGCAGGACTCCATTTTTAATCGTGACGGAATAAAGCGGGGATTTTTCAGCGGAGCTCAGAATCAGCCGCGGCGCGGCCGCTGCCGGCGAGCGCAGCGCCTCCCGCCCGCCGGGGATGCGCTCTGCCCCCGGACCGCGCTCCCGGGCCGCCCGCAGCCGCGGCACAC
>VZRR01009625.1:2321876-2359758 GCA_013398015.1 Oreocharis arfaki | reverse complement strand
GGAGAGGAGAGGAGAGGAGTTCATAGTGAACTGATGGCATAGAAAAGAAGAGAAAATTTGCATACTAAATGTCATGAGGCCTCTGAAGCCTGGACTGAGGATCCAGGTCCCAGTCATTTGCTTTCAGAAACATGAAATTTCCCATTTAAAAAGCAAACAAGACTATATGAGTTTTCAGGGAAATTCTGGTTCTGGTTTCAAGTCCTGCTGTTCACCAAAACATTAGCTGCAAGGTTTTTAAAAAGGGCTTTGAACAAGATGTGTTGTAGCAAAGGAAGATATATAACTTGCAGCTGTAGGAAAACAACGTAAAAGAAAAGAGAAATTAAACTCAGAAAATATTTTCTTAGCCTTGATGGTGTCATTCACTGATCTCTTCCAACTAATTGTCTTTAAATTAATAATTTTCAACTAATTGCTTTACTTTCAAATCTTTTTCATTGTTATTAGAGACAAAACCTACTCATAGCTATGTCTGTTACATTTTACTTAAATCGATTGGATTTTCCTCCCCCTCGTTCTCGGCTCAGTCAGTTGTATTATCAGTCAAAATTCCACATTGAAGGATGTACTTTCTGCCTCTGAGATTTCTGCTCACTTCCCTCCAGATGAGAGAAGGAATTTGCCAGTACTTTGACCTTTCTCTTTCTACTAATCCAATTTGAATCAGTAGATGCCAAAGGCAGCTGAGTTATTTCGTATTTTCCCAGTTTTATCTGCCAGTAGTGCATCATTCTTTGTATAGACTCGGGTCTGAAGAGTAGTACATTTTGTTCTTTTACAGGCCAACAGAAGTAGACAAATGGGGTGCTGTAAACACTGTACTAAAATCCATGAATAAATGAAATTTCAAGCTCAGAGAGAGGTCACTCAGAAATAGCTTCAATTCCAATAGGCTCTGTATTACTGACTCAAAATTGTGCACATAGCCAACTGAACCATCAGTTCATGCTGAGATACAGGGATGGGGACTGCTGGATATTTTTTGTGGATATTGACTTTCCTTACAGGAAATCTGCCTGCTCTTCCCAGCAATTCCACACATTTATGGTATGATGCTGAGCAAATCATCCTCTCTAGTTTAAAATCTCACGTTCTTTAGAATAAGGGCCATGATATGGATGTTCTTTGTAAAATTCCTTGAAGTACATGGCTAAAATCAAGCCTTAAACTTAAAAATCAATAGCGTTATGCATTTACTGAGCAACTTCTAGGAATGCTATCGTGAAATTACACAAAAATGTATACAGCAATTCAGGAGTGTTCTAGTTAGATGAAGGTGTCTGAAAAGGCCATATTCCCAGATCAAGGACAATTTTTTTTCTCTCTTTTTTATTTTCAGCTTTGGCCCAAATCATATCAAACTCAGAAATCATTAGTCTTTGCCAAAAATGGCAAGTTCCAAGGGAAAAAAAATAATCAGAAATAACAAGGAAGGATGCCTTCCATGAGAAATTACATTCCCAAGTGAATCCTGAGTTATAGACAATGGGTGCCTCGGGCAGGGGGTAAGGAGGAAAAGAAAATTAGTTTTGTGGGATGCCTGAAGAGAGCCGAGCAAACCTTGTGTATTTAAATTAGTTACTCTTCTTTTTGTGTTTTAAACTCCATGCCTAGCCAAAATTCAAGGTTCTGTAGTAATTTTCTGTTAGGAAGAGTAATGATAAGAGAAGTGGGTGGTTTTGACACAGCTCCACTTGTTTACAAACAACATACAAAACTTTACTTCCTTGAACAAGGCAAAACCAGCAAGCTGGAGACAGCTTCTCAGAAGGGAGTCCGGCATGGCCAACTGCCAGCACGCGAGACAGCAAGATCCCAGGAGATTTTCCTAGCATCATCTTCCCTGTGCTTATTCACACCATAACTTACACTTGGCTTGACCTCTTCCCTCTTGGGTCCCCCTGTGCTGCTTGCATGGAGACGCAATCCAGGCAGTGGGTGTTGCAAACTGAGGCCTCTCTCAAAGCCCCCACTGCCGGGCACGGCGTTAAACTAAAAGAGGCCACCTCAGATAATTTCAGTGAAAAGCTGAACAAAAGCTTGCATGGCAATCCAACAACTCTCAAAGGAGAAGATAAGAGAATGCCCAATGTTCTTGCTTTGCCGCAGAAACACACCCTTAATATGAGGGGATTAATTACTCCGGGCCTGGCTGCTGCTTTGAATATCTGAGGTTTGTGATTTTCAGGAGCAGACTCCACTAGGTAAAAATTCAGTACACTTCTGCCCCAAGAAATATTTGGGATAACTTGGGCAGGATGAGGATGGGTAAAAGCAATAAATAAGAGAAAGGGGGTACACACTGCATCTAATCAGCTCCACTCGACACAGCCACCACTGCTCCTGTCACAGGCTGAAAGATCTCTCTTGCTGTAAGAAGTAGAAGTCTTTTTCAACTTCCAAAGGAAAAGTGGGTTGGATATCACAGAGTTTCACACCAGCTAACATGTATGAACTCACTGTAAATGATAATAATGAAATTGTACATATGTAACTTCCAGCAGGAAAAAATCTTCTACCAGTCAGAAAGGAGCAACTAGAAAAAAAATGGAGACGTCTTTTTCATTCTCTAATTTGCTGTCATTCCTTGAAATCTCTGAGTAAGACTGGGGGCTCTGGAGCAGATAATTTAGTCTCCTTCTCTCTTTTCTGTAGAATAGGCCTCTGCATTACAGAAAAGAAAAGCTGGTGTTGGAACCACAAGCTCTATCAGTTCTAGTGAATCCATATGAAATTTATGGAGTATAGCTCCAGACACACGATGAAAAGGGCAGAAAGTGTGAAGGTGATATTTATTCTTTGGAAACACTGAGAAGAGATGGAGAGCCTTGGAAGAGCTGAGCATTTTTTTTTCCTAAATTCCCTTATCTCTAATCTGAAAGAGTAGGTCTCTCAGGTATTGAGTTTAAATTTAGATTGCAGTGTTGTTTACTACTCTGTTACAGAAGTCAGATAGATTTAATGTCCAGACCTGTAAATCCTTTGCAGTGAAACAGGAAAAAATAATGAAGTCACAGAATGAAGATCAATTGAAGGAAGCATACGGATGAATGGCCTGTGGGGTGTTCCCATTGACTGCTGTGCTGATTTATATCTTTGTCATCACAAACTTTTTGTATTATTTCTCATTGTACTCAAAAGAATATTGCTATAATTAGACTGAAATTTGTCTTCATGGGAGGTATTGCCCTGACTGAATGATGAGGATGATGCTCCTGGGCAATCTGTAATATAATTGGCCGCTTAAGACTGCCGGCTCACATCCAGTGTATCTTCATCACCATGCACAGGACCAGCCCAGAAGTTGAGGAATGGTTAACCAGGGGATTTCAAAACACCTATACCTGCACTAAACCTTCAGATAAAAGACAAACAATTTGTGTGGAACCAAGGAAGGGAAAATCCAGGCACCTCCCTCCATGGTTCAGGAGCAGTTGAAAGCAGCTGCTCCTGCTGGGGCTCATGCTCATGCTGCTGGGGGGTGATGTGTGCACATTGCAGCTAATCATACCCTGTACATCAGACTGCAAAAACCAAGACAAATTAATCATCATTTCACCTTGCCAAGTAAGTAAATGCTAAAACATTCATCTTGCATACAGGCAAAACGAGTCACCAAGCTATCACAGAAAGAGCTGGGGCTGGTGCCAGGACCAGGAAACAGCTATCCAAGCTCTCCAGTGTGCTAGCTTTTGTCCTTCTCCCCTCAGGCAACACAACTGATCCCCACTAGAGTTAAACTCAAGCTAGCTCCTCTGGAACAGGGGAAGGTGGCAGCCCACCTGTCATGGTATCCCTTGGACCCTCTCTGTGAGGAGCACATCGTACTTCCTAACTTTAGGCTTCTTGTAACTTGTTCTTTGCTTAGTGGAAGTGAGGAGCCACATGCAGTAGTTCTAAGGGGTTCTGATTGCTTCTATAGTAGAAAAATAGCAGGCACAAAAAATAACAGTGACAAGCTTTGAAGACCAGCTAATGTTTGATTTCCATCTAATTTTCAAAATTTCCTATGTGTGCATCCAAAACACAGATGAAGATTAAAAGCTTCCCATTAAAAAATTAGAGCAACAGCCTGGAATTTCCTTAATCTCAGAGGCATCATGGTGAGATCTTCACAGATCCCATAGGTGACTACTGTTTTCAAAGGGAGGCCAACACAAACTTCTTGATCCTGTTGTTATAGCTCGGTTCATCCTACAGACTCTCTGCTTGTAGGAGCATGAGATTGCCTGTCTTGATATATGCATGCAGGTATGGTTCAGTTTGCAGACTTTCCCTCTCCCTACAAAGAAAGAAAATATAATAAATAAATAATTTTTAAAACCTTCAAACTTAGCAGAGAAAATAAGTTGCTTGGACAAGCCTAGTGCTCTGAGGGAGTAGACATTTGATTTCCCCTAGTAACACATCAGTAATTCTCTGTGCTACAAAAGAACTATCTGGTTCAGCTTGTTTGCTCTCAGGGTTATTGCTGAAATCCCCCAGCCACATACTCAGGAAGGAATCCTTTTATCAAGAAGCTTTGCACTTTGCACCACAAGTATTGTATGTGGCTGATACTGCCCTTCGTTATAGCCTCGAATGGGACCAACTGTAGTGATGTGGCAGCGATGTGCTGACAGCAGAATTTAGCTCCAGTCTGATGAGATAAGGCAAACACGTGGATCTCAGGAGGGCTAATAGCAAGAGCTAGGTCTCTGTGGACTTTACTAGCTTGGTATCAAAACCCTGGTGGTCCAAATTACCAGCAGGGACTCCAGCTGTATGAGGAAACAAAAGTGTGGTAGAGCAAAAGGAATATAAGGAAGAGAAAATAATTTGAACCAACATGGAGGAGTGCATCTCCAGACCGAACCAGCATGACTGAAGGTGGTATGTGCACAAAGATAGAGCGGACAGATTTTGTGTGTGCTCAAAGCTGGCTAGGGAAGGCAATAAGCTCTACCCTTTTCTTTCCAGAAAGTGAAAGGATAACTTGTTCTGAATTTTAAAAAAATTTTAAAAAGGAAACAGGATAATTACCACACTGGCCTGTTCTTATCCACCTGTGCAAATACTTTTGTATCCATTGGCAACAAATCTAGAAGGTCCATCTGCTTCTAGTCAACACATCAGCACTCACTGATCTCACCTCACATGCACTTACTCTGTGTCCCCTCATTTTACCAGATCATAGAAAGGGAGGAGGAGGGAGAAATCCAGTGGATTTACTCTAATCCTTGAATGCAGCTTTAGGTCTGCTTTGTATGGTCTCAGAGCCACCCCCTTGTCTATATAAACAATATACCATGCTGAACAGGAGATTCTGTACAGCCCAAGGAGAAGAAAAAGGAGAGAAAAAAGGATAGTGAGAAATAGTTTTTAGTTTAGGGAAAAAAAATGTAATAGTGGCAGAGTTAGCATTTTATGCCAAAAAATCCCACCAGTTTTCTCAGCTCTTTTTATGAGAATTTGCTGAAGTTAAGAGGCAGAGTGTAATTTTACAGAGTGACACATCTAGCTGACTAGCAGAGAAAAAAAGCTTAGGAAATGCCTCTCACATTCAAAGGTACTAAATAATCTTTTGGTTAGTATCAACCTGGTTTTCCACATGCCTAGGATTTAAATGTAAATCTCTGCCAAGCATGAGGAGTTTTTAAGAGTGTTAATCACCTAGCCCTTTTTACAGTGTGTGAAGTGATTTGAAATCATCAGGGAACATTAATACTTTTTGGAGAGAGTTCCAGGATAGAAGACTGCAGTTTGCAGCACTGCTAAGACATATAAATCACTTCATCTGGGGTGGAATGCGATGATTTGAAGCCATTGGGTTTGGAAATGGAAAAAAGACATGATCTTGAAAGATTCAAACTGCTTTGAATATGTTGAGGCCAATCTTACAGCTCTGATTGAGACATTTTCAATGAACATCAAAGTACAAGCTGCAAAATCAAATACTTTCTTCTGGAAAACTTCCAATAAAACTTACCCTTTCTAGTTCTGCATATGTTTAGAAATATTGGGTTTAATCATGCAGCATTTTACACTTGATGTAATCACCTGCTCTTGTGCAAACTGAGCTCAAACACCTTTTCTGTTCTAGTAATATTGTACATCATTTTGCCATCTTTGCAAAATGGAAAGCCACAGTGGAGGAATGCTTTGCTCCGCAAGGGCAAAGAAGCTGGAGAGACAATATTCTTGCTTCCACAAGACTGCCCTGCTGTAATAAGCAGAAAAAAAAGATGGAAAGATGAAGGACACTCACAAAATTGTGTAAGTTACATAAAATGGAAGTGGAAAAAGAGTGGGAGCACAGCAGCTTCATTCCTATAAGCAACATCAGCCAGAGAGCAGGAAAACACTATCATCTTTACCTTCTTGTCCTCTAACCTTGCTCACAGGTAGTCTTGAGGACTAGAGGTAAAACACAGCTTGCACCAAGTTT
This sequence comes from Oreocharis arfaki, assembly GCA_013398015.1. Classification (NCBI taxonomy): domain Eukaryota; kingdom Metazoa; phylum Chordata; class Aves; order Passeriformes; family Paramythiidae; genus Oreocharis; species Oreocharis arfaki. The sequence continues at coordinate 2,353,328 of VZRR01009625.1, read as the reverse complement.
ACGTATCATTTATGCAAGTCTTGCACTGTCTGAGATCTAGTACTGTGCTAATAGGAAATGCTAAGAAAGGAAATCTCTGAAAAAGGATTTAGGAACAAACAGCTATCAATTGGTGATGCTCGGTAAGATGCCATTAGTGACACGGGATCAGACAGGATGTGTTTAAAGATTACACTTGTTTCCAAAAGCCATTGTGTATGCACCAAAAAAAAAAAAAGGGAATAAAACACATTTCTAAGTTTACCAGATTTTTCAGCACACCAGAATCATTCTTCTGAAGAAGTTTCCCAGCCTTTTGCCATGACTTAGTTTAGCAGTAAGAATGATATGAGAGAGCAAACTGAACTTGTATGTGCAGGTTGTGAGGAGTTACATATTTAGCCTGATTCGTTTTTGCTATTGCAAAAGGTATCTGACCTTTTCTGGAGGAGCTCAGTTGCTACCTCTGCCTCACAGCAAGCCTTTGCAGGTCTGCAGCAGGGAGTGGTGACATGGGCGCTGCCTCCCTCCCGTGAATCTTCATTCAAGCTTGGATGAGAAGCAGCATTTTTCGGGTTGCTACAGTCCTTTGGCCATCTGTATTTGCCCCACCAATATCCTGCCAAAATAATGGAGCACAACCCCTTTGTGAAGGGATGGAATAGTGTGCTACCAACAGCAACTCCTACACGGATCCAGAGTGAGAGCCTGCTTATCCGTCTTCCTCATGAAGGACTTGTATGTAGAAATGCTTATCACACGGAGATAATGCTTATCAATGAGTATGTACGTTCATCATACAGCACTTATATGATATGCTTTAGAATGAGCTTAAACACTCCAGAATTATAAATGGCACCTTCCATAGAGCCTTAATTTGTATCCTAGTGTATGTACAATGGAAGATAACCCTTAATTAAATGGTTTTATGTTTTTTTTCACAAGGATCTTGTCATACAGGGAAAACAGTGATAAGAAGAAGAAGCAAGATTGGGAATTAATGAGGCTCCTTTCTTCATTTGCTCCACCATGTAGGAAATGAAACTTCTGCAAAAAATAAACGCAGGAGACTAAAGGAGAGAGCATGTCTTTTGGAATAAAGCAAGTGAATATTACAAAATGAAACCCTGCCACTGCTGCACACTTCTTCCCTGTAACCACAGCTCCCTCAGTCTGCCCCATGGACAGTGAATTAACAATTTAGACATGACAGGGTGGAAAAGAAGTGTCTAGGTTAGTATAACGTGGGCCAAAATTAGAGTACCTGGCAGCTCTGGAAATCAGGAAAGACCAAACTTTTGCAAGAAGAGGAAGGACCAGAAACATCACATGACACCAAGTAGGATTAGGTACATTTTGATATCCTAACTCCACATGATATGATATAGTTCTTACATTATAGAAAACGTGTATTTGGCAAAACTTGCATTGGGACAATTTATAAATTCCACTCCAATACATGAAACACCCAAGTTCTCATAAAGACCAGTTATTCTACTTGAAAACAACATCAGAATGTACTTCCCCAATTTTTCTTCCCATTTTCACTGGTGCATTAAATGACTTACTTTCAGAAGTGAGACAAAGAGGAGTGTTAAAAGAATCAAGTAAAAATCATCTGTGTAGTGATCCTGACCAGGAGGCCACTGTGCACCAAGGAATCAATCACCCACTCCACAGCAAACCTGAGCAGTCCCAGGCCTGTGCTGTGCCATGTTGCACATCCAGCATGGCCTTCAGCCTCAGCTGTGCTGCACAGATTGACCCCTTGACCATGGGAGAAACTTGGCCACCCTGTTGTTAAGAGAGGGGCCTGTGGATGGCTCCCACTTGGTACCAGCAATTACACCATCCCATTTGGCCTTGCCCTCATCTGAAAGTGCAACAAGAAGTTCTCAGGGAAACATCCTTCAGGAAAAGAGTTGTTTTCTTGTAAGGAAATTATTTACTAGCTCAAAGGACCATAAAGGAAGAATCTTTCCTTACAAGGTTCTGCCCTGAGAAAATACATACAGGGCCTGTCTGATGCTGTGCAATCTGAAGGAACATAAGAATTACTTACTATGCTTCTCTCTTTATTCTCTCATTAGAATGGCTATTTTATTAATCTACTTGTTGTCAGCCATTCTTTCTGAAATCCAGAAAGAGCCCTGCACTGTATTTCTCTCCATCTCTCTCTCTCACCTTACCACCAACCCAATGCAAACCAATGTCTCACACAGATTTTTAAAAACCTTTTTTTTGTAATAGTGGAAAACAAAGTCTGACAAGAAAAATATTTGGAAAGCAACTAAATGAAAGTCTAGATGATACTGTCGTTTGCACCATTACATCGGTAAAACAGATGTTCCAATCAGGAGTGGCTTAGTGGTAACTGGACAAATTTAAAAGAATACTTATTCTGGAGATTTTCCACCAAAAAGCCCTGGTGCTACCTGGAAAGCCTTAGGGACAGGATCTGTGATCAGATGCCTTAATGAGAGCTTATTCTGGGCTTTCTGGGCTAAGAATTCAAAAGGTTATTTTGTCTACCCTTTAAGCAAAGATGGAGATATTTTGCAGTATTACAGGTAGAGTTATGTTGCTTGGGCATACCCTAAAGATACAAATTAAAACAAGAAAATAGATACGTGTAAAGTGGACAGCTGGTGTTATAGAGGCACAAACTCACACTTTACCTTCTCCAACAAGGGCAGAGATAGTGACCCCAAAAGGCACATCTCAGGGGCTGGAGGTGGAGGCATCATTCCCACTCCTCAGACTATGGACCTCCAGGTGAGGAGGAGCTACGTGGCTGTATCCATGGTAGAGACAACAGTGTCTCTGGAGCAGAGCCTCTTCTCGTAACCATGGGCAGGACTCGGCAGAGCACCCAGTGGAACCTCAGGTTTTCTCAGAAGTTTCATCCCAGGCTTCTCCCCCTGGATGGCTGCCTTCCAGCAACCAGGTGACCATATCACCCAGCAGCCTTCACACCTGCACCACCCCAGTGAACCTTTAAACCTGAAGCACAACTCATGCCAGGTACATTTTTTTAAACAGTAACGGTAATGGGTTAAGCTGGTAATATAAACCTTTCTCATGAGACAAATGTGTCTGGAGTATGATTTTATGTCCAAGCTGGGGCCTTGGTACCATCTGGTTTAATGGTGTGGTAGCCCCAGCTATGGTGGTTGTGAAGCCACAGGATCATGATGTAAAGTATGAGTGGCTCACACACTACCTGTGCTGAGGATGGGAATGTGCATAGATAGTGAGTGCAGTAATATAACTCGTGATTTTCACACTGATTGCTTCTTCGCATGTAGAGCCACAGCCTAATATATGGCTTGATCTCATGTGAACTGCCCCATTTACATCTAGATGTTTGCAAAAATAAATATTCTATAAAATACAGAAGCATTCTTAGGAATTTGATGTAAAAAAAAAACGTGTTTCTGTTGTGGTCTCACATAACCATACAATACCTTCAAGATTTTAGATTCAATGCACACATTACTCTTGTACTGCAGACAGCACCTTGGAAATACAACCACAAAAGTAAAGAAGGCAAAGAAAAAGCACTTCAAGCATTCTTTAAAAAAGAACTTTGCAAAATCTAATTTTTGCATCAGCCTCCTGATATTCTTGCAGCCTGACTCATAAAATGCTGAGTGTGTGTGGGAGAGGCAGAGTGGGAGCAAAGGGATAGCGCTGCCATTTAAAAAATTATTATAAATAGATAAAATGCCAACTGTCTGCATTTTACCCTCAAGACATCATTAACTGGCCAAGATTATTGCCATCGTCTGTAACTAACAATGCAAAGATGATTAGTTTTGTTTCTTAAATTTAAAGGAGACTGTCATGAGACTTGACGACAACACATGCAACTTGCAAGGAACAGCTCAAGTCAGGAGTTTTCTAGACAGTTTGATGCTTCTTTTTTTGTTCAAAACATAGCAATTTAAAATATGTGCTTGCATGATCACAAGTAGTCTGGATTGCCATGAAGCAAAAATTCGCAGTATCATTTAGTTTGCACTGTTTATACCATTTACTCCCTCTTGCTTCTGCTGACACGAACTGGTTTTGTTTTCTTTTCTGCAGAAGTGTTTCACCACTGGCTGTCACCCACCACAACATCCTGCTGGCGCGCGGGCTGCAGACCGCAGGGAGGAAGGTTTGACTTTTACATCCAAATGCAAACCCTGCTGTCTTTGGCTGCTTTAAAAATGTCGGGGAAGCACGTTGTGTACAGGCCTAAACTTAGTACAGGCAGTGGGACTGTGGTGTTGCCACATTTTAACCCTCCACTTTCTGGGCCACATATTGTTATACTTATATGACAAGATGTGTTCAGTAATGTCAACAAAGCTGTCAAGACCCGTATTAGGATGCACTTCTATGAATGGGGTCCCAAGCACGACTGGGAGCTCTTTTTCTCACTATGCAAGGTGTCTGAGAGGGAACCAAGCTGATGTGTGCTACACGCTAATGGGTGCCTTCCAGCTTGAAATATTTCATCACTTTTAAAACTTCCAAAAGTGTTCATGGAGAAGAAAACAATTCTGAGAAGTCCCACTACAGCAGTTCCCTGCTATTGGGCCAGCTGGCTGGGCGTGCTTGAGTGGAACACAATGCAAACGTAAGCACACAGAGGGGCATTGTTTTCCACAACACAAAGACACAGGTTAGGGAGTCCCACTCTTGGCTCTGAGCAAACCGTTCAGCCTCGATGTTGCTTGACACAGAAGCACAGACCAGCTTCCCAAGGAGCCCGAGGCACAGCTTTCTACACAGCAATTTCTTTTCACCTGCTGACATGTTTTTTGGCACGCCACGTGCCATGCAGGGGCCTGGCAGCAACCTGCACCCACCCACTGCTGATGCTCCCACCCCCTTCAGGCCAGAACCATTCATCAGGATAATGAAAGGTGTCTTAGTGGGTGCTTAAGGAGAAAATTACAGACACCTTCGTATAAAGCTAAGGACTATTCAGTGTCCCTGCTTCCCAGCACACATCCTGGGGGACTTCAGGCATGTGTGTGTCTTGATTCCCTGTGGTCGTATGTCTGACAGGCACTTTGCTGTTCAGTGGAGACAAGGTGGCAATGCCTCTGGGTATAGGAAGGTTTGCATGATTTTAAGCTCCCATCAAAGTTTTCCGGTCAAACCTTGGATGTCTGTGGACTTGGAGCTTGCAGATGCCACATACTTGAATTTAAATATTCCAATGCCACTGAAGCTACCTGCAACACAGTTATTTCCATGTTTGTATCTTGACTTCTGTGTGAACTGCTGCATAGTGCTGAAGTCTTGAGGAACGGTGGTGAGCATCTTCAACTGCTGTTGACTTTCTTTTTTTTCCCTAAGAAAACTGAAAGCAGATTTCCAAGAAAATCATACTGTGCTCCAAAATAGAATTTTATAAAGGAAGCTTTGTGGAACATTAGCTGCAGAGACGGACCAAGGCGTCTTGACTAATAAAGACCTGGCAGTAATATGTCTTCTGTTACCAAAACTTTGCAAAAGACCTAATTCTGCAGATACAGACTATCCATTTTACTAATATGATCTTCTGTGGCATTTAGCAGACTTAGCAAAGACCAGGAAATGCAGACCACTATATTCCCATTCAAACATAATTGTCATTTTACTGAGTGTTTCCTCACTGAGAAAAAATAGTCATGTTTTGAGTACCTGTTGTACCAATAAGTACGCATAGCATGCATATACAATTACATGGCACATACTGTTGGCCTCTCTGGAGAGCAGCTTTAAGCATGGCAAGGTGGTAGCACAACCCTTAGTGTCACTCAGCTTTCAGTGGTTGTGCAGGGAAAAGCTCCAAAAAGGAGCAAGGTCATGGACAAAATGCTGCTATATTCGTGAAAATGCTGTACTGGAAAATGCTCAGGTCTGACTCTGAGCATTACTCTGAAAGGAGTTTTGATCTGGATCTGATCTGACAAGACTCAGGGGAGCATTTGTAGGTCGAACGACTCCCTCTCTAGGTTACCAGGCTGATATTTGAGTCACTCAGGTGCTCTGGCAGAGATAAGCATAATCTGCAATGACATCTAGGCTACACCAGAAGATAATGCTGCTTCTGGTGTGTTATTCAAAATACGTGCCAGCAGACTGGCTTCGGCTGCTTAAATATGCACTGCGGTGCGTTTGTGGCTAAAGCTGTACTCAGAGTGGCAGAACTAAACTGAACTGCCACCCTCAGGAAAACTTCATTGGAATAATTTCACATTAAGCAGTTTATGTAACTAGATGTTAAAAACATTGCTTTCTAGAAACACTGTCAAGCCCTTATCCTTGAATAACCCATTCAACTTATTTTTAAACCAGAGGTACCTGGAAATATTCACACAGATTCCTGGAAATCATTGCACTGGACCAGCTCTTCAACTAGGTCTTGATTTTCTTTGAGAATGCCATTTCAGATCAAAATGCTGAAGATATCTTGCCTTGAAAATCAAATCGTTAGGAGATCTAACCTGGTATGGGTTTTGCTGCTGGAGAAAAGGCAGCAAATGAATTTTGCAAAATTACTGACTTTGCCCATTTCCAAAAGAAACATGTTGGGCTTTTTTTAAGTCCTTGAAAGCATGATTCCCATCGTAGAGTTATCAGACAAAGGATTTTCAAGTAATGCTGAACATAAATTATGCTGCAGACTGTGGAACAAACATCTAAGACTGTTTTTTATACTAGGTGGGGATGATACAAAGATACCACTAAGGGTTAGTGTTTTGGTAGGGAGCCATAAGGCCAGTCCTGTGACAATCATTGGTTCATGTTGTGTCATCTTAGCAAAGGCTCTGCAACTGTTTGAACATACTTAATATTTTGTGCTGCTGGAGTAGAGGAGAATCTCAGCCTATTTCTAAAACATCCAAGTAATTTTTTAAAAAACCGCTGAGTATCAGTGGCAACATAGTAAGTTTTTAGTATGCAAGAACTTCTTGCTTTTCTTCCTCTTGTTCTTTCCTTCAAGTGTTCTTTTTGTGGCAAAGCTTTACACAGATATGAATGGCACAAGTGACATTGCTGTCATCAAGAGAAATCCCATGGAGCAGAAAGAATACCTCCAGCAAAGCTTTGGAGGGAACATGAGGAATGAGCAAAACACGACATGAATTTTCAAAATTCATTCCAATACGAGAGGCACATAAAAGATAGTATTGCCTATATTTCAGCCCTTGCTTTGCTCATGCTCTCAGAAAAAAACCCTCAAAAATACTGTGCTCACAAGAGAAATAGCTGCAAAGTTTAAGATGTCACCACCCCTCACAAGAGGTTATGCAGACCTGCAACTCAGCACCTTCACAGCTTAGTTAAAACTCCTTTGAAAAGCATGTTTATCTCCAGTCACTGGATTTTGTATGGAAACAGCTGAGAGGAGTGAATGTGAGTGCACACACTCCCCTCCGTCAGCTACTCTTAAAAATCCCAGCTGAAGACATGCACTGGTGACATCTTAAATTTTATCAGCTAGATTTGCCTGGAGCTCATCTAACCTCTCTTCAAGGCTCCACCATGCTCTCAGCTCTCATGGGGACTGAATTAGCCAAGCCACACTTTTGCTAATTTCCCGGCATTATCACAGGCAGGTAGCAGCCCTACTGATAGCTCTTATGGTGTTGTGAAAAATCTCCAATTCTCCCTACTTCCCCACAATCAGAATTACTTTCTGTTTTGGAATGACCGGTGCTCCTGGCTGACCTGCAAACTTCCTTCAAACCCATAGCTGGCAAGGTCATGAATCCATCGCAGAGGAGTGCTGAATTGTACTACTGTTTATAGAAATAGGTAATTCCTCCCCCCAGCTTTCTGTTATTGTGTCAAGTGCTCCAGGAACTACATCTCATGTCCAGGCCATATTCTGTGGTAATTATTTCCTCAGCATATGTGTGGTCCCATGCATGGGAAGAAATGTCAGTATTTGATTTTCCCTGAAACAAAAAAAAATTAGAAAGTCAACAGTGCTTGTATATAACCTGAAGAGAAAACCCTACACAATTCTGAGGCCAGTAGATACTGGATTAAACTTTGCACTGGGGGCAAATCCTTGGATATACATCCTTGTTCCTGTTGTTCCTCTCTTGCTTTCAGAAGCAGAGAGAAAATGAAACTCAACTGCCTCAGGCAGTACACAAGGCACATTCTCCTTTGATTGTTACAGATTTATTTTAATTCCGAGTTTCTCTGTCTCTTTCTACATGGTGTTCCCAGAAGCCCTGAGCACTTTTATTAGTATTGTTAAGATAAATCTAAAATAAGAGAGACATAAAGGTCTCTTCATAGTCCTGTCTTGGTTCCAACTCGGCACCGAGCTTTACATTTACTGGGTTGGTTGCTTTGTTTTTACTGAATTTCCAAGGCTGAGCCCTTCAGTGCTTAAAGAGCTGTCACGAGCTCGTACAGAGAACTACTTCCTGGCTGGGGCAGGTTGGTGCCCTCTGTACCAAAACTGGCATCTCATACAATCACAAAGCATTTGATATCTGCCAGCATGCTCAGGCTATTCTGTGAAACCAGACAATCCAAACTCAGGCTTGCAGCAAAATACAAGCAGAAGAAAAATCATCTGTGGTTATCTGGCAACACAGAGCTGTCTGGTCTCACCCCTCTGGCAGAAGGCCTGGGTCTCTGTCCCCCTTCTTTCTGCCTGTGGAGCACAGGGGTGCATGCACTTGCCAGCTCAGGACAGAGCTCTGGGGCCAGTAAGCTGTGCTGAGCTCCTGCTCTGCTCCTCCAGTCCAGCTGGCTTGGACCCAGGCAGCTCAAGTTTCTCTGCATATCACTTCCCTGCTCTCCAGATTCTGGGGCCAGCACAGGCAGAGGCAGCCCAGATCTGTTTGCACACAGGATCTAAGTTGTTTTCCTGTTGCACAAAGCAGAGCAAAACAAGATGAAAGGAGGAGCAGCTGGAACTACACAGCTTTGTAGAGATTCCATAACCATGCACACATTTGCTGGATCTGGAAATGAGGAGACGCTTTTCAAGCATTTTGCACTTGTAAAAGGCTGCTAAGGGAAATTCACCCATCCTGCGACTTTGAGAGCTGCAGCTGTGGAGTGTAAGCACAGAGCAGGAAGCAGTTTGCTTACCCACGGCTGCTCTCCTCATGCAGCAATGCTTTCTCCCTACTGGAGGGTGCACTTCTACCTGATAAAAAGAATCGGCCATAAGCTAGAAGACAATCAAAAGGGCTTTTCTCTTCCCTTCCCCTCCCACCTTCTGCCTGGAGAGCTTTAGAGAAAGTAGGATTTCTATGAGGAAAAGAATCACAACCTGAAGCTGCTGTAACTTCCGGTTAACACCGCATGAAAGCATTCAGGGAGCTCCTCGCCCACTTCCTTCACAAGTCTAGAGGACAAGAAAACGAAAGCATATGACACTGCCACAGATGAATGAGGTACATTTAACATTCATCCCTTTTTGTGCACAATCTGGTCAATCCAAAGGGCAGTCATTCTTCTATTGAATCACGCTGCAAAATTACTTCTATCTCACTGTCGTGCTTTCTGAACAGTTGCCTAAGTACGCTCCTTGCAGGAATTCAGTTTGCTTTCCTTTCAGATTGCAAATAAAAAGAGAAACCAAAGCAGTAAGAATAAGACAAATTTAAGTATGTGCTTTTATTTTGTACTTTCATGGCACATTTTCATTTGTAAACATTAAATTACCAGTCCTCTTCTTCATATGTTGAAAATAACCACCATTTGAGAGAATTACCTGAGATTTAAAAACAAAAAACTAAAAAAAAAAGAGAGAGAAAAAGATCTGGCATCTTCTACATTGCTCACATACAGTACCATTTTAGGAAGACTTACAAAAGGGAATGTTTTCCAAAATAGGACAGTTTTCCTTTGACTATAAAGATATACAAAATACATCAAAACACTGTAAAATGATCAGCCTTATTAAGAGGATGTGGCAAATCACTGTTTCAAACAATTCCATTAATGCACAGCTGAAACACTGCGTCAGTCCTGCAGCAGCATGATATCCACGTTGTCGTGAACACCTTGTAAAAGCAGTTCTCCTTGGTAAGTGACAATCTTCCGTCGTTTTGCCGCCTTAAGCGTTCCCACCAGGGCTTCAAAGAGGTTGGCACACTTTTCATCAGCAAACAGCACACCAAATTTCACGCTCACTTGCCCATCAGCATCTAAATAAAAGACATAATGTAGATTTCCTTCATGTTAGGAGATTACTGGGGAAATAAGGTGACACAGAGAACACTGAAAGTAAACCCCACTGTGTCTCCCAATTTATCTGGGGTCATACTATGAATGCTGATGATAAACAGTAGGCAGAACTCCTGCCTAATCTAGCTTTGACTTTCCTTCCAGAGACTTGTAACAAGGACCATATATCTGCTATGTTTACTTTTATTGATGACTTTCTGAAACCTTTGACAAGCACAAGCTATTGAACTTCTTCACAGTGTTCAGAGGAAATTAGTTTTAAATAATTAAAATCCTAGAATCCTGTAACATCTCAAATTGGAGGAGACCCATAAGGATCAAGTTCAACTCCCTGCTCATCCAACGTAAATCTAAACCATACATTAAAATATTTTTTTCACAATTTTTTCACTCATTAATATTTGAGGTTTACATTGAAAAGGCTGCAATGTGAATTTGCACACAAAGCAAGAATTAAAAATATATGTTGAAGTTATGTTATTCCTAAAAAGCAGATGCAGTCATACAAAATGCAAGATGTACATATCCGTTTAGGTTTTGAAAAAGAAGTGGAACTGAACAAATGGCACCATAACTGACATACAGGAGCACGTAGCACAACCACAAACTGCATAAATATTTGTAAAGAAAGAGGAGTTTTAGCAATGAAAAACAATCTTAAGAAAAATGGGCACCTTCTAAGCAAGTGTAAGGAAGTTTGGAACTACACACATAACTCCTGGATTAGTTTTAGGCACACAGACCGATTTCTTCCAAATAATACGATCATGAACAGAACTGAAATGCATGAATTCTGAAGCACAGAAGTTACCAAAGAAGGAGGTGGAAGGAGAAGGTGCAACTTTCTTCTGTGGTGACTGTAGTGAGTGCTGAAAGCCTAAAGAAAAGGTGAATCTTGCAGCTGATTCGGGATTCAAGGAGCAGGATTTCAGGCCCACATCCTCTCTGCTGCACAGGCTTAAATGTTTAACTTTATAACAGAACTACTTCAACGGACGGGACACGGGCAGTACTGTACAGTCCAACATTGAGTGCATATGCAGGTTTTCATGTTACCTGAGCCTGCTTATTTAAATTTGCCAAGTTCATAGTTTGATATAGCATGACTACATCTGCACAGAGATATTGCAATACTTACTTTTGGTTCCCAGCCGCCGAATCTCCTCAACTAAGAGGCTAATTTCATGTTCCACGTTCATTGTGGCCTAGAAGTAAAATAAATTTTTACAAAGTTATTAGGAATCCTGTAAATCCTTTGCATCATTCTGCCATGTTCTCAGTTCTTTAGGGATGTCACAACACTTCATAAATCCCAGTAGCCTGGAGACACATGACTACAGGATAATCTAGAATTTTAATCTTGAAACTTTGGATAAAGAGCCTCTGCACCTCCACATTTGAAGGGAAGAGAACAGAAGTTACAATCTTGTTACATTCTATATACAAATATAAGGACACAATCTCAAAATATGAAAGATGTGAGAAGGTCAAGGAAAAGGAGGGTTGTTTGTTTTGAAGAATGAGCTTAAGCAGCAACAGAATCAGAGCAACTCCTTAACATCACAGATCTTCAGGGGCTTTGCAACTTTCCATTGATGGCCTCAATTAAAATGGAACATCTGCCTTTGAATTTCTCCCTGGGATATGTGGTAGATTTGGTTTCTTAAACCACACCACAACTTTCTACGTATGCTGGGAAGATATTGCAGGCATCCTGCTGGTCAGACACACATGGTGTCTGAAAGGACAGCAGCTCCTGTATACCTCCTACTGAGAGCAGAACTGATCCAAACTATGCAAGTGACCTAAGGCAGTCAACATTTTTGCCATTCACAGTGATCCCAAGAATCTACGAACCATGCCAAACATATCCTGGGCACCCCTTTGCCGTGAAACACAGCAATTTGCACCAATGTACACCAATGCCTTGCAACAGCTTGGCCATAGGCAGCTCAGCATATGGCAACACTGCAGTCACACAAAACACTATGTGGCTACAAAGCGTCCAAGGTTAGCAACTGCAGACACCTGAACGGTGTTTTATGACCTATGCTGTGCAAAGCAGCATCAAAACAATGAAACCTTTAGATGCTGAACTCCTAAATCAAGAACTGGGATTAAGGTAGGCACAAGAAACTGGGCATCACAGACAAAGGAAAGCATCAAATGCAGCTTCCACGGGTGCCAACAATGCAGCCTGGAACAAAAGCCACTGAGAGCTTCTGGAGCTGAGCTAGCTAAAAGGGGCTCAGTGAGCACTGAGACCCACTTGGTTGTTCAAGAAACCGGGATTTCTGCACTAGTATGTAAGTGGAGTTAAAAATAGACATCTGAATGCATCACAAACTCTTCCTAAGAGAAAAGCTTCCCCTCCTTTCTTTTTTTACTGAGTTAAAATAGGTAAGAGTGACACAGTTCCACTTTCTGAGCACTTACAATTTATCCAAGAGGCAAAAAACCCATTACAATAGAGTCTGATTTTTAGATACAAAATTCACATGCAAAAAAATCTTTCTTTTTAACGTGCACAACTGAGCAAGGCTAATTATCAGCCTGAGTTTTGGGCAAAGCCCCAACCAAACCACAGGCTCATCCCTAGTGCACGGTAACAGCAGCACTGCAGCAGGTATCGGCAGACCGACAGGTGACATTGCAACTGGACCACCGCTGCCAAGGGGAGGGCAGCAAGGCTGCACAGCTGCAATTGCCTTAGGTGAATTCTACAAACATCTGGATTTTGTTTGAGTCGGCACTAAATAGATCAAGTCAGCAAGGAAAATATGACCCATCCATTAGAAAGCTTACACTCTCACTATTTGTCAGACTGCCAGTTCTGATATTGGTCATCACAACGGCGTAATTAGCTTCTCTTTGAAGACGTTCTTCTCACTTTAAAGGCTCTTTTTTACCTTCAGCTCTTTAAATTCACGTTAATTTCTAATTATTTCATACACACACACCATCAATATAAACAGCAGTATCTAGAAAAGTTAAATTCTACATTATTAGGCATGACTTTTGAGATCAGAGAAGCATGGCTGAGCAAGGAGTCGGGATGCTCCGTATTGCAAAACTTAAATATTGGCTTTGTACTGTAGATACTCAAAACACCAACTATCAAAAGCGCACGCCAACTGTTAGACTCTAATATTCCTGATGCCAATAAACTGCTGCAAGGCAGTACGCGGTACGGAAACTTAACTTCTCCTTATTTGGTGGAAACGCGCCGAACCGCTGCGAGCGCACACACACACACACGGCACATCTGTCACCCACCGCGCCGACCTGTCCCCTTGCAGGCACTGATGGCTGCACTCGGCGGGACCGCGCCGGGAGGCAGAGCGTGGTTCCCTTCCCACACCTCGCCGGGATCCGGCTCCCGCCGCCGCCTGCGCAGGGAGCACCGGGAAGCGGGCCCCGCCCGGGCGGGGGGCAGCCGCCCCCGCTGCCCGGGCAGCGCCTCTGCCCCCGGCGCGCAGGGAAGGAAGGACGGCTCCCCAAGCCCGAGGGAGGAAGAGAAGGAAGGGAGGAACGACGGACGGACGGACGGACGTCCCCGACCCGCTCCCGGCCGCCGCCACTCACCCGCTGCCGCTGCTGCCGCCGCTGTGGCCGCTCGGAGCCGGCGGAGTCGCGGGNCCGCCGGGCCGCGCCGCCTCCCGCGCTGAGCTCCCACCGCCCCGGGGCGGCGCTCCCGGCCATCTTGGGCCCTGCCCGTGCGCGCTGCTGGCGGAGCGCGCCGGCGCTGCTGTGTCCTCTTCCCGTGCCGAGCCCCCTCTCCCCGTGCCGTGCCACGGTTCAGTTCTTCCCGCGGCAAGGGCGTTTGTGAGTTTGTTGGGTAAAACGCCTTCCTAGGCCAGCCCGTCAGCATCTCCCTCTCTGCCAGTGGGTCAGCTTTCAATAATTCACCGTGTGGGTTCAGTCACTTTCCGTCACCGTGCCATGCCCCATACGCCCCATCTCCGCTCGCTTTGCCGGGGGACATCACGCCACTTTCCGTAGGCCTCCCACATTCATTTTCTCCTAGAAAACCAGTTCTCTCTTCAAGAAAAATGAACGAGCTAGGTTAACACCGTTTACTTTCGGTAGAGTTGTGTTGAAGTGTATCTGTGTTTCCATTCAGCACCCATGTCCTTGCACTCAACGCTGCAGAAAGAATGCAATTTAATTTTTTCTGTCTTGTATCATGGCATTCACTACTACTCTTGTCTCTCTTGCTTCCTCTTCACCTCACAGAAATGTTTACGTCCTCTCGCAAGGACTCAGGCATTTAAGCTGAGAGCTGCATTAACTTCTACAAAGCAATGAAGCTGCCGCCACCCCCCCAGGCAGAGCCAAGGCTCGCACCAAGGCTCTCCGAAGAATTCTCACTAGCACAGCTGAAGGCATTGCCGTTCTCGGCTGTCTCTCCCACCTCCTCATCAGACATGGCTGCCTCTAAAGCAGAGTTGATATAAGAAACTATTTCCAGCCCATGCGATTCACATTTTCATGCACTAGTTTCTGAAGATGAGGCTGAGATTCTTTCTCAGACTGTGAGCTGTGCCATCTGGGGCTGGTCCCTTATTGTATTCTTCCATCCCAGGTGTGAGGTGGAATAATTAGGTGATGGCACCTCAAACCACTGCAGCAAGCTCCGCTAGGGCTCAAACCTGCAGCTAGATAAATTGATTTGCGCTGTGATGATGCCAAGAAGATCACATTTTTATCACTCCAGGAATTATAGTCCGAGCCCATTGCTTTTCCAAGGGATTTTTTGGATGGTGTTTTCATGAAAAGATTAACTTTTCCACTGAATAATCACTATTTATCTATCAGTTACAGAATCTTTGATTAGTAAAAAAACCAAACATACTGCTTTCTGGTTTTGATATGCTATCAAAACATTTTCCAGAACAGATTAGATGTATTTTACATCAATAAGGGGTGGTCTTTGCAAAAAACAAACCTTGATAGTTAGGGAAACAAGATTAAAAGGCCTACATTCCTAAGTTGATAATGAAATAAATGAAATTTAAATCTATTGGAATTGAATCAAAAGACAGTGAAAATTCCCAGAAAAATGTAGTAGCTGAAGAGCACTGATGTTCTGTGCATATGATGCTATATGTGTGTACTGCTTTTCCTAAGGTCTTTGTTAGATTTGCTGACAAAATTCTAAATACCACAGTTTTAAAAGGTAGTTTTTTAAGGTAGATCTGAGATAAAGCTTTTTAAAGGGAATCTGATTAGTACGTTAGCAAATACATCGACGATTCCAATTATTTAGCAGTATAGAATAAAAGTGCTTATCTTCTGGTTTTATTATTAACAACATGCTTTTAGTTGCACATACTCTAGATTTCTTAATCATCAAAAAACATCATTACATTTGCACAAATAATGTAGGCCTTTGCTTTGCATAATGTGATTGCTATTATGGATAATTTATGTTTGATCAAGTAATAGTTGGTGACTTTTCAGACTAAAGGTGTGGTTATTGTTATCGTTATTGTTATTATTACTATTATTATTATTATGCTGATGATTAAATCTATGTTAAAAATTCTCTTAAGTTTTGACTCATAGACCCTAATATATAAGAAGCATCAGCTATACGTCTGAGAAAGATGAACAAAAATCTGTAATTGCTCATCTTATTTTCTTTTAACACATTTTTTTGAGTAAGTGCAATATGTTCTTTTTTAATTCTGTCTTTTGAAAAGAAAGTGTTGCACCCAAGTATTTGTCACTAGGCATCAGGAGACTCTTGAAACCCTTTTGTTACTATTTCTTTCGTGGCCCTTCCTAGTCATGTAATATTAAAATAGGTTAATAAGAAATCAAAACCATCTGTTACCATGACAATTAAGGTAACAGATACTGCCAAAGTACAAAAATTAGCTGGGCAGCATCAGAACTGAGTGACTGATTATGTCCTTACAGGGACAGCATCAGTAAGCAGGAAACATGATAATTATGGAGACGGTGATTTCCCATCATTCTGTTTCCACAAATTGATGTTGTTTTAAAAATGAAAGAAGTGCAAAATTGTCCTTTACAAGCTTACAAGACAGACATGGAAATATTGCTCATACATATTTCATGTAACTGGTGAAGGTCGTCATCAGACTCATAATTCATTATGCATTTTAGCTGCGTAAGAGTGCTCCTTAAAACTCATGAGATTCTGCCTTAAAGCAGACTATTCTGATTTGACCTTCCTTGGCATCTCACTTTATTGTTACTGTCCCCCTGATGCACATGAAGGCAGCCGAACAGAGGAATTATGCACGATGTAAAAAACATAGCTTGAGAACAACACAGTAGACATACTGCATCTGATCAGACCATCAATTTACCAGGACATTTTGCCTCCAGCAAGGACCAAGAGCAGGCGTTTGGAAAACAGTGCGATCAATGAAAACTATTGGTTTCTCTTCTGGCTCCTGGCACTTATTGGAGCAAGTAATTACTCCATCTCCTCCTTTCTCCATCACATTCCCTAATTTAATTATTTAATCTCATATAAGATGAATGCATCTCCATGTTGCTGATCCTTCTTGTCTCTCTTTATAATTTTTCAAACAATTCTGTGTTATTTTCTGGGATTGAATTAGCAGAACTGTCAGTATTACTCAGCATGTGGGTATAGTATATACGAAAGACATAAGGATGTTTTCTGGTTTGTTCTCATTCCCGATAATAATAATTCCCAACATTTTACTTGACTTTTTGAAAAGTTCTAAGCACTATGTGCAATGGTTTCAAAAACTATTTCCAAAGTGGTAGCGATTATTTGTTCTGTTACAGATAATTAGGATTGCTCTCCCCCCAATACACTACTTTGCATTTTTCAGTATCATCAGGTGTTTTACTGTGTAATTTAAAATAGGATCACACAAACTTCATCACCTCATTTCCCATGTCTTCAGTGACACCTTTGAACAGCACAGGAGGTCCAAACAGAAATGGTACTAAGAGTGAGCTAGTAATTAGTAACTTCTCTCCATTACGACCATTAGTTGACCATCAGCTTTGCCTCTTTGTCGCCTCCTACCTTTCAGCTTTTTATTGATTCTGAATTGAATCTGAATATCTTCTCCCCCTGTGAGAAATTAGTTTTATAAAAATACTTAATGTTTACAGTAAACATGTGGTAAACGTATTTCTTGTTACAGGTTTCTCCAGACACAGGCGTGTAATAGCATTAGGGCCAAGCCTGAAAAATGTAGGGGAAAATCACTAGGTCATTTGCTAGGTAATGGCCATTTTTATTATTTTCCAGCATATTCTAGTACATTCTCACTTTACTAGTATATGTTGATCACCCACGATGTTCTTGTTTTGTATAATACTGTTCTTTTTAATTTTTGTTGTATTATGTGTGCTTCTGCATAGGCAGACATAGGCATCACGTGCATATACAGAGTTTTCTGCTGAGATCCTCCCCAGCTAAAAACCATTAGAACTGACACCATTATTTGCAGATTTCACTGTTAGATGAGATCATATGAACATCCTTCTTAAATAATGCAGGTCTTATTTTTGTCTTCCAACACATTTTTGTTTGACGTGTTGATTTAGTAGAGACATGACTGCTGCATGTGCCTATGTCCCATCCCCTTGCTTTCACACCAGTAACTTGTACCTGTGCAAAGTGCCAGATTCTCTTTACTGTCTCCAAAGCTGGGTGGAAACTGTAGTGCTGTGATTCAAACAGGAGTGTGTGGAGGTGTCTTGTCCTAGCCCAGCCCCATCAGGTATCTGTGCCATCAACCTGCCCCGAGTCACTTCTCACCATGGGTGTACTGCACCCCTCGTGTGGGTGTGCTGCAGGGTTATGACTCAACGTGACTCAACATGAACTCCTAAAGCCACTTCAGCCCAGGCTAAAACACATCTTAAAAGTCTTCATATGACTCAAAGATTTCAAGTGGTAGAGGATCTACTACGTTCCTGATTCCTGTGGGCTTTGTAACACCACAGAAAAAGTAAAGTATCTTTTTCTAGAACATGACTGGGTCCTTGGGTGCAATGAGAAATTAAAATTCAAGTCAATGCTGTTAAAGAATCCTGAGGGAAATAAGCAATATTCGGAGAGTATGGATATTAGGGGCAGTCAGAAGGAAAGCCATATTTTTTGAGATGAACCAATCAATGACAAAAACATCTCTCTTTTATGAACTCTATATCCAAAGGATCTTCATAGTTTTTGGTCCTATCATTGTCTTCCTTGGCCACTCTCTCTGTATTAAGTCAGCAGTTGTTTCAATGGAGAAAATAACCAAAATGAAAAGCATAGTGATGCTCTGGAAAACTTTCCACAAATTTGCATGTAGACTCACATTTTAAAATATTGATTGAATGGGCTCATAGCTTTACTTTTCCTGTAATGACAAAAAAAGCCCAAACCAAAAGAGAATAACAGAAAAAAACCTCCAACGCTTTCTCTTTTTTACTCTCTCAGTGAGTAAAAAAAGTATCGTAGCAAAACATAAATATTTCTTTTAATGTAAAAGCAAATATGCCAGACCAGCCTCAGAACAAGAGAGACTACAAATACAAACAAAGTGATTGCTGACAGGCTTGGTTCTTGAATGAACACTTCAACTGAGGTAGATGGAGTGATTCACTTGTGCTGTTACTCACCAGTGTCTGTCCAAGAGAGAGGACTTATTTCAGGAATGGCCTCAGTGTGTCTCAGCCTTCTTGTTATTCACTAGGTGCCTCAAACAGTATAATGCTGCTACTTCCTAAATTTAGCATGTAAACCTTTACTACAGTGGAATACAAAAGAGAAGGAGTATTTGAAATCTTGAAGTAAATCACTGACATTACTTGCTCCATCCCTAAGCCAAGACTAAACCTCTGCATGACATGACAGAAAGATGCTGTATCAATACGGGCTAGAAGACTGGGCCCGTAACATTATTTGCACAGCGCACACTGTAAGAAAAACTGTGGGATGGCACTAATCCATGTGTCTGAGAGCAGTTACTTGAAAACTGTAAAATTGAACCCAAAGCCTCTCTCAACAGGCACAAAGTCAGAATTAGTCGGGGGGGGATGCTTTTCTGCACGAAAGCATGTGAAGTAAAGAGGATGTGCACAAATGTTTTGAGAGAGAAGAGCATCAAAAAGTGTTTGGAGACAGTTTACAAAGAGAAAAAATGTATCAAAAACTGATTATACATAATGTATTTTATATTGTTCTTTGTTATAAGAGCTGAATATTTGAGAGAGAGGAACATGAAGACTAATTACTTTCTCATATTCCTGGTGTCAAAAAATCTCATGTGGCAAGGAAACAACACTACATCTCCTGATCTCCAGACAGCATGGGAACAACTGAATCATCCAGTCCCTCTGTCCTCTTGTTTGGTATGAATCATGAAAAAAATCACCTCCCTTTCTCCTTTGCCTCTACACACATACATAGACATACTGATATTTTGGGGACTTTTTCAGAAAACCAGAAATACAAGCTTTGCATAAAAGATGTCAAATAATGGTAGCAGAGATGACAGTTCCATTAATATGGAATTACTATTCACCTCCACATCAAATACAGTTGTAGGTGTAATATCTTTATTTATTTGTTTCATATAAATTTTCTTCCTAAAGCTCAGGCACTTATAATGAGTCATGACAGAAATACATCAAATCTTTTCCTGAAGGAAATCTTATTGAAATGGAACTGTGGATTTGCATTTGTCAGAATGCATTTGCTTAGCATATGAAATCATGTCATGGCAAAAGTCATCACAGTATTTTTTTTTTTCTAATTGGTGGAATGTCAGGACCTGCTGACCATGCAATCATGATTCACAGACGTTTACAGTTGGCTAAAAAAAGGTAAGAAAACTTTCTTTTTCACTGAATTAATGGCAGTTAATGATCACTTAATTCAAGATTCGTATTTATAAGCATTTTTAAGGATAAATTTTGTCTGTAATTTTGCTTGTCTGCATTCCAGGTTCTTAGCTGAAAAACAATGCCTATGGTGCATATCGGACCATTTGAATCTGATAATATTTGCAATTGCACTGAATTTATACTATATTCTTAAGTCACATAGAGAAACAACTTATTGTTTCCTGCATATGGGGAAGTGTATTTTTTAGGATAAAATTTGTATACGAACTGCCTTTTAGGAATTCTTTTCTGACTTCAAGATACAATGCCAGCACTGAAATACAAATGAGGTTCAAATTCACGTGTCATCAAATTTTACTAATTTCACTGGCACTGCAGCCACAAGTCATTGGATCCTAAATAATTTGATTTCATGCTGTTTGAAACTGCAAGAGAAAACAACGATCAGACTCCCAGCATAGCTTCCCACAGAGCACTGGTAGTGGTCTCACATTGATCTAATAGCCTAGGAGGATTTCTGTCATGGTGTAGAAGGTTAAACTGTGTGTTGATTTCAGAGCATAGACAAATATCTACCAGGGAAGTACTATGAGAATATCAAACTAATTTGCGCTTTTAACTATGCCACATGTTTTAATTACAGATGGGCCAGTTTTCTCCTTCATCTAACACCTAAGTTTTATGATTTTTTCATCTGCAAAGTTAATTGCAATTGTGTATCTCAAGCTTCTGGGATAAGTCTTACTCTTTCTTATTTTTCCTTGAGGAATTTATGTCCAAGGGTCTCTGACATGTTGGTAAAGTTTAGATTTAAAAATACAATTAAAAAAATATATAACCATCTTTATGTTTGGTTCGCAGTTATCCTATGTGATTGTGTGATGTGTACATTGATAACATTTGCCTCTGAAGGTATTGTGATGTCATATTTTGAAACAGGTATTATTTGTTCTCTGTCACACAAATAACACAGATGAATCCCACTTCCTTTATGTTTACTGAAAGAAGCACAAAAGCTGTCTTGCACACAGGCAAGTGTTTTCTCTGTGAACAGTTACAGAAACTTCCCAATGCACTTCCTCTGAATCCAAGTCTTCCTTAAGTAAGTTTAAACCAACTTGTTCTTACAGTTTCCTGCCTCCTTTTTTCACAATGCGTCATTCAAAAAAGCAAGGGTTTGCCACTTTGAGTGCATCATCACTATTTAGTGTATTAGGAACCAGCATATTACTCCATTGCAAACAGTTAATCTCCATTTTGATTTTAATGGGATCTTATAAAACAATACTAGATGACATGAAAGTAGGCTTCTGCTGATCTGCAAATTTGGCAGAAATGATGAGGGTGAGGAGAAGGCTGATGATTCCAGAATTTATGTATCCATTTCTGTTACAAAATCCAGAAACAACTGTAATTACAGTGCTAACAGGGAACAGAAATTGGAGTAGTTTTATTTTTTTTCTTGTGACAATCAGTTGTATCACAGACCAAGCAAAGTAAGTCAGTGTTAACTAATAAGTAGTTTACAGTGTTAACTAATACAAAGGCTCAGTATTAACCACTTCTCATATAGCAAATAATCATCAATAAAGACTTGGTACATTGGTTAATTGGTTACCACAGATCAAAATGCTTCCACCATAGAGACAAGCAGAAGACTTGAGACTAGCGTCTCACACCAGAAGAAATGAAGGTGGTTTTTTGTTTACTCACTTTCTAAGGAATACATATCCTTTATTTCATTACTGGGAAATAGAGCTTGTATGTATTCCCAAGCTAAAACTAAAACTGCACAGGCTATTTTTCTCACAGGTCAGATGTGAGGAAACAGAACCATTTCACTTCCTTCATAATCTCTATATAAAGAGAAGAGGAAAATGGGACCTGACCTATTGTTCTTAGTTTCCTGCATCCTTTTCCACTATGCCTCATTCAAAAAAATCAATGGTTTGCCACTTTGAGTGCATCATCGTGATTTAGTGTATTTGGATATCTAATAATATATATATGGCTTTTGCAGTACACAGACAATATCAGAAAAGCCCTTATTGGTAAAAAGGTTGTATGTGAAAGGTAGCTTCTGAGTTTGTGGGCATTTTTTTCATCTAAAATAGTGTAGCTCCTCATTAAGAGTTCTCTTTCTTTCAAGTAATAAGATCAAACTGCACATATAAATAATCTGCCCAAAAATCTCAATAAACTATTTTTGGGTTTCCTTTTCTCATCTGTTTTTCCTTAGTCTTCAGTCAATTGAGTGGCTACAGTACTATGATCAAATAGAAACAAGAGAAAGGTTTGAGTTACAGAGTCATAGAATCATTTAGGTTGAAAAAGATCTAAGATCATCAAGTCCATCATTACAAAACAGATGTGGTGCACTCTTGGCCACCCTAGTTCCAGGCTTTTTGCCAGGATTGCAGCAACTCTTATGGCAATGGACTGGGAAGTGGGACAAGAAATTTCTGTTCTCATTCATCAATGACCTGTAGGTGGAGGAGTGGGGAAGCATGAGCCCACTGTGTGCTCCTGGCAAGCCCTGCTTTGCACTCCAGTGCTATTCCTTCCATCTCTACGACATCCTCTACAAAGGAATTGCAGAGATCATGCCTGAGGCTTGCCCTCACTATCTCTCAGCCATTTGTGAGACACCTGTAAAAAGAGGCAGTACCCAGACATTTCCCATGAGGAAACCTCCTAGTACATCACTCCATGGGTCAGCAGAGGATGAGGAGGCTGAGGTAGCCTGCTACCTTTTGGTTCCTGTTCAGACTAAGAAATCTAGGCTGCTACCTTAGCCGGGTAGCAGCAGTGCTTAGATTCCTGCAAAAAAATCAGCATTGCCTTTTATCACAACAGTTTTTTGATCTATTGGGGAGTACAGAAGAGATAAGAATTCAGGACACAGCCCTTCAGTCAGAGGGGTGACTGTACATTCTAATAGCTTCCTGATTAAATTATTTTCTAAAAGAGAGTTAAAATGCTCTTAGCCTGGAAGAAAAGACACATGGGAAGAGTAATGATGCGAAGTGGTGCTTTTCTTCACCTTTTATTTCATATTCTAGTGTAAGAGAGATATGTGCTTCATGCACTCAAGAGTGTTCTCTCTCCTCTGTCAAAGACACAAATCCTGGTAAATTACTTTGGTGGAAAGCACACACAAGTTGACAGTTCCATGAAAAAATGCATGGATAGCAAAATATGCAATCATCTCTCTGTATTTATGCACATATATCCATTCCATCCTGCCGGTCTCTAACACGCTCATTTTATGATTAATTTAAAGAACTGTAAGATCTGAACTTTTTTTTTTCCCTAAAGGAACAGGGAGAAATAAAGTACTTGGCAATGATTCCACTTAAATTCAGAAAGTTGTAGCACTATGTAGGCTTAGCCCAAATTCTACCAAATATAGTCCTGCTAAAATGACTGGAACAGAACATGATGTTTCAAAAATAAAGAAATTACATTTATTTAGAACACTTGAATGTGTGTTAATTAAGTGTATTTCCACTCTGCTCAAATCATTGGTTTAGTTCAAATAACTTTTATTGATTTTACATTACAGGACTGTCATTAGCATTTGCTGACTGAGTCAAGTTCCGATGGTAATAGCTTTTCTTCAGGAATTATTTATACACTGACAGGAAACTACATCCTTCTTCTCTGACATCTTGAGACTCTCAATGTAAACAGAAGAAGTTTCAGTTCTGTGTGTATTTTATGTACCTTACTGTCAGATTCGGAAAGTGGGGTCTGTGAATGGTTTCTGTGAATAGAAATGGTAGTACAATGAAAATGCTACGGTATTTTGAAATCAAGTTCTGCTCTCAAGTATACTGATGTAGGTGCAAAGTTATGCTCCTCAATGTGATGGAATTATCCTAGCTTTTATAAGAATACATGTGAGCTGGGGACATGTAGGTGAGATCAATGATCTAAAGTAGATGGGGATTTGGCTGTGGGGGTCAGGGTCAGCTGCAAAGCAGCTGCTGGAGGGGCAGCCACAGCCAGGACCAACCTTGTCCCAAGGGAGCTGCCTTCATCCCAGGTTGTGCTGCAGAGCCTGGCCAGAGCTGCAGCCCCATTGCATTGCTGCCCTGTGTGTCCCTGGCTGTGGGCTGTTGGTCCAGACCACCCAGTCCTACCCACTGCCCGGGCTGGGGGCAGCAGTGTGGGGCTTTTGCCAGTGAAGATGACCACTGCCTGTCTTGTCATCACACTCGGGTCCCAGCTTCCCTTGCTAATCCCTCACAATAAATGTGGATAAAGATAAGCAACTGGAAATAGGTCTCCAAAATAAGTCAAGATGTTCGGAAGGAAAAAAAAGAGAAAAACATAAGACAGGGGACAGAAAAAAATAAAATAAAATTTAGAAAGTGTGAAGATATAAGAGTCTGGAAAACATATTCAAGCAAAGCTATATAGAGAGAGGAAGACCTTTAATTATCAGACTCCTTCCTAGAGCCACCACAGATGGAGCACACAGCATCTTAATATCCCTCCTATACCTGACTGAAACATCAGAGAAATGTCACACCAGTGTTGTTTTTAATGAATGAACCATATTTGAAAGCACATGGGGGTGGTTTTGCTCTAGAGGAATTTAAGAAAAATAAATAAACTAGATTATTGTTATCTTTAAAAAATAGAAGACACAGGGAGGGTTTTATATTTTATTTATCTTAACATACCAAGAATATCACTGTGGAAAAAATGGAACAAATTAAAATCCTTGAGAAACTGATATTAATGGAAGACAGCAAAAAAAACAGGCTGAGTCAAATTCTGACCAAGGGGGAGAATCACACTGTGAAATAACAAACCCATGAATCCAGAACAGAGAAGGCACCAAAGCAGAAGAAAAAGGCAAGTTAGAATGCAAACCCCATGACTATCAATATTGTGGAGGACTGAATTGCTGTTTGTGATGAAATAATATGCAGAAAGAAAGGTTAAAGGGGAAAATTAAAAACTTGCATAACTGATTATAACGGAAAACTTTTTAGGTAAAAAATAGTAAGATGGAAACTAAAATGTAAGTGAAGTAGAAAAGGAAAGATACATTTATATATACAGCTAAAAGCAGGGAATATAAAAAGAAGAGAGGGTTGAGTATGTGTGTAATATGGGAGAGATGTGAAATTTTCCTTTCAGCACTTCTTCCCACCTCATAACCAATTTCTGACAAATTCAGTAATGTGCCAGAAGTTTCCTGAAGTAGCTATTAACAACCCTCCCAGATGGAGATTCAGTGGAATAATGATGAATAATCAGGAAGGAATAATGAGGAATAATCCCATCGGGAAGGGATAACATCCTATTTCATCATCAAGTTACGCTGTACTTCCACATTCAGGGAGCAAGAGGAAAGAGTAAAAGGTAGAAGAACAATGAGAGCTGCTCAAGAATCCAGGGTGACAGAAGCTGAGTAAATAAAGGTAATGAAGGAGGTTAAGACTGTTTTCAGACTAGTTGGGGCTTCAGTAATGAAAATTCTAGGGCTTCAAAAGAAAGATATTGAAGGACTACAAAGGTAGCCCAAATAATTTTTTTAAAGTTATTTGAATATAGCCTTACATTATTTCAAGGCAGTTGTTATCAATATATAAATAATTTTATGAATAAACATATATTAGTGTCAAAAAGTACACAGAAAAGTTAATCTTACCCCTGCTGACTCCATAAAATTATAGAGAATATATTTATAAAAGAAATGTAGACATTGTCATGAATAAGCTGTAAATAAATATGGCAGCAAGATCAGATGGATTTATAGTTAACTATTGTAAGGATCTAAAAGGAGTTTTAATTTATATAAGAGACTTATTTGATAGTATCATGCAAGCAAGAGACATTCTTTTCTTTTGGAAGAAACAAAGATGGTTTTAAAATATAAAGAGAGGTGATATTCAATCAGGTGCTCAGGCAGGTAAATATAAAAAGTCACTCTGCCTACAATATACTCCGTAAAGGAATGCCTCTCTGGAAACTACCAAACACATGTGCACCCTCTGCTGCTGTGAGGGTAGGGGGACCTCCACCTATTGAGATGTGCAGATGAAATCTGTGGAAATCTGTCAAAATCATAAAGGAGTAAAGGTTGCTTATTTCCAGTATCTTCCATTTGACTGCTTTAAATGAAACCCCTTTCTTTTAAAGGCTTTCATTTGACTGCTTGCTCTTTTCAATCAGTTGAAGTATTTGGGTGAAAGAAAAAATGAGTCCATTTCTTAAATATGGGCAACTTTTACAAGGACCATGATAGATATATACAAATTAAATGTTTAAAGGAGAGACTGGGGAAAACTGGTGCAATAGTGAATGGTATGGAAAGGATACTATTCATTCTGCACTGAGGAGGCTTAGAGACAATAGATGTCTTCAGACAGGATCCCATACATATTTCAGTGGTGACACAACACGCTAGGGAGGCTGCTGAGGAGGAAGTTATTATTTTCCCATCTAGGGTGTGCCTGTACAGATGTGAGTAACCACATTTTGGTCAGTAACCACAATGCTTTAGATCCACCGTTTGCTTGACAAATGCTCCTTGCAAAGGGAGTCTCCTTGTATAGAAGGAAAAGAACAACCCCCCCATTGTTGTTACTGTTTGCTACCTGGCTCTGCGTGGAAAGGATTTTTTCATTCATGGCAAATCTCATAGCCTTAAATGTAGGATGCCCTTTTGAAGGAGAAACAATCCCAACAGATGTGGTAGAACTGGTAGGTTCTTTGAAATATGGTAAAAACAACAAAAAAAAAGGTAAAAACAGCACATTATGAAACTGATGCTCTTCAAAATTGCAAGAATATAAGGTTGGCAAGAGGTTGCAAACTGTAACACAGAACATACATGCAGAAATTTACAAAAGTATGGGTATGATGTCTGTAAAGTGGCTATATTCCCACTGAAATGTTGCTTCTAGACAAAGAAAATACCTGTGCTTTTAGAAAAGCAGAACAGGAACTTCTTTCATTTGTGATTGTTAACACTATTCTCAAAATCTTCTTCTGTCTGGAATAAAGTACCTTATGTCCAAAGGTATCTTCTTTTTTGAAAACGGGCGGTAGCAACAAACCAGTTCTGAAGTCTGAGACAGCAGATATTTTTAAACATCTCCCATTCTTTCTAGCCCTGATCTACTTGTCTTTACACTAAAGAATCAGGATAGAACAAGTTCCCAGAACTCCTGATGAGCTGCAGGTAAAGGAATATATTGACAGAGACTGTAAAACCTGCTCCACAGCATTATGTATGCGGAAGAATTTAGAAAGGCAATGACAAATAACCTCAGGGCCATTTTTCTAAACTTGGAGAACCAGAGGCAAAACGGAAACTGGACCTGAATACATACTTTATAAGGCTGAAAGCTATTTGAATGTGTTTTAATTTTAAAAAAAACAACAAACCAAGGCATCTATCTTACTTTAGTGCAAATAAGGTAGTACGTGAGACCCACTAACTGTAATAAGAACATCAAAAACAGGTAGACTATAGACATGGCACACCCCCATCACCTGATGAACACCAGACCCTGCATCTGTTTATGAGTTATGTTTATTTTTAGAAATTAGTGTCAACATGTGTTACAACTAGTTTTCAGAAACCAATAGTAAGTTCACAGCTGATAAAAGCTGCTGAAACCAGTTTTAAGTGGTATTGCCCTTAAATGAATAAAATTCTTTTTGTTTTTTGTACCGATGAACATACATATTTCTGGTCACATATCAAATTGTAAAAGTATGCCTTTTCTAGGAATAACGTATTATTGATGTATAATTCAGGTCTGATTCTAAGATTCATGGGCAGCAAAATAACCTTGGGTCATTAGACATAGCCTTCCCATGACAAAGATGATTGTCTCTAACTCTTTATCTCTTAAAAGGATGAATGCTTTGATTACAATATATGTAATCTAACAGTTTCTTTACAGAAAATAAAATACAGTAAAATTAGGCACCACGTGGAGAATTTAACTCTTAGCTAGTCAGAACTCTGAATTCTAAGAAGGTACATTAAAAAGAGAGAATACTAGATACAATACCTAAAAATCCAAGACAAAAAGGTCCTCTTCTTGTTCCGTTTAAAACATAAATCAAAGCACTTGAATCAAGTGTTTCATGTACTGAAGGCTAAATTTACTGTATCAAAAGTGTGTCACTAATGATGCATTTTGGCGAGTATTTTGCCAAAAACCTTCTTTGCGTATCTAATACGAACTCTGGGAAATGCTGTGATAAAAATCTTTCCAAACCAAAAGATCTAAAATTCAAAATTGTTTGGGTCAGTTGCACTTGGCAAGTGTGAGTACAGAGAGGTTACTAACTTCTTACTAACATGCATGAATACTATTTTCCTCAGTTCATCCTGTAGCAAACAGCATCTTCTCCAGATAAACAAAATGAATTGTCATTGCAAAGCCACTGAAAAGATTTAATTTTTTATCTCAATAGATGCTAAGTCTGGCATGATGGACACCAGTAAAGTTCTGAACAGAAGATCCCTCCTCTGGCTGGAGGTTTGCAGGGGCTGATTGGGGCAGGGAAGGGAGATCCCGTAGTAAAACGCAGGAACATTGTACTGGGACTCTCTGAGGCAAAGATGCTTTGTCCACATGTAGATCTTTGGAAGTAGAATTTAATTTGCTACAAGTTATGTCATTTTTATTACTTCTGCTCAGTCTTTGAACTGACACAAAGCAAACAAGTAAGTTTATGGTACAGGAGTTGGAAATTACACCCAACAGTCTGATTCCCAAACTATCTACCTGAACAGCTTCAGAGAGATGCTATACCACAGGGAAAAGCACTCAGCTCTCCAGTAAGCAATGACATGACATTTTCACATGACATATCACAGGTTTAGTGAAACGTACAGTTATCTAACATACTTCAGAACGGTTTGGCATTTGGATATGTGGGAATAGTCCATGCTAGGGAACTTCATCCCTATATTAGTCTTTGTGTCACGTACAAACTGCTGCAGCCAAGTAACCCCCATTAATGTAAAAAGAGAGATGCAAATAAAAAATAGTAACTCAAAATAATAAGATGTCGAGATTACTCACTGAAGTAAAATAATGAGATGTCCAGATTACTCTTAGACAGAAACCTCAAAATTATTTTGTCAATAAAATATTTTGGGGTCCCTAAACTAACTTATAGCTGCAGATATATACGTATATTAATGTTTCAAACTCCAGTGCCTGAACTAGTGCACTATCACTGTAAGAAGCAAAGGCAGATGGAGCCAAATCACCTACTGATAAGTGATTAAAAAACCTCTTCTACAAATAGCTCTGTATAACAAATAGAATTGCAGTATGCAATTAAGTCATCATAGGAGAGGTTACAGTCGTTTTACTTGCAGAGATACTGATGGGACAATAGCTCCAAGTAAGTGACCTATGATGCTAAATTGGCCTTATCTAAGTCTATATAATCATAATAATTAGATATAATATTTTAAAAAGTTATCTCTTTACTATAGGCTATTTTGAGGAATATTAACAGAGAATGTGATCGATCTGTGTGGTTTCATCATTAGTGTCATTTGGAGTTGCAAAAGCTTGATAATGGTACATTTCTGGGAAGAACCTTTTGTCTGTTATTTTAACTAAATTAACATATCTGTGATTTTCAGAAACTGTAGTTAGCAGTAAAAGGATATACTGTGTATTTCAAGTAGCCAGGAAGATGAATGTCTGCTTTAAGATCAAAATGTGACTATCTTAAGAGGCAGAAAGGATGAGGTGCTTAAGGGAAGTAGAGCAGTCAGCAACAGCAATCTGAAAAGAGAAATATTGGAAGAGTTGTGAAGGAAGGTGAAGTGGAAAAAGAGAAGAAACATAAATTATGAATGATAGAAGTGTATGAAGTAGTGGACTGTCAGCTCAGCAGGATTTAAATCAGACCAGGTAGTCAAAAGGGTCAGGCAGGAGACCACGGCATTTGTCACATGCCCCCCAGAAGCCGAAGTAGCTTGGAGGCAACTTTATTAATGTACTGCAGGAAAAGCATAGATCTACCAGGGGGACCTAATTGCAGCCTTCCAGCACCTGAAGGGAGCCTACAAGAAATATGGAGAGAGACTATTTACAAGGGCATATAGTGATAGGACAAGGGAGACTGGCTTCAAGCTGGAAGAGAGTAGGTTTAGATTAGATATAAGGAAGAAATTCTCTACTGTGAGTGTGGCAAGGCACTGGAACAGATCACCCAGATGTATGCCCCATCCATGGAAATGGTCAAGGCCAGGTTGGATGGGGCTTTGAGCAACCTGGTTTAGTGGAGAGTGTCTCTGCTCATAGCAGGAGGGGTGGAACTAGATGATCTTTAATGTTCCTTCCAACGCAAACCATTCTATGATTCTACCCAAGGAACCACACAGAAGTTTGGAAAACACAGCTCTTGCCTATTCTTCCTTGCAAGGCTGACGTATGGAGCTATTATCCAGGCCACTTATTGTGTGCTATGTGGTGCTGATGCACACAGTAGTGATGGTGGAAAGAGGAAGCATGAGGAGGAGGGCAACCACTTATAGGTGGGCCTATATGGCATAACAGGCCGTTCTTCACCAGTTATCAGGAGAACCTACACTGGGGATGATATCAAGTGCCCCAAGCCTCACAGAAATGTTCTCCTGTACTCAGCACTGGTGATGCCACACCTCGAGTCCTGTGTCCAGTTCTGGGTCCTTCAATTCAGGACAGACATTAAGGGGCTGGAGCAAGTCCAGAGATGGGCAACAAAGCTGGCGAAGGGTCTGGAGCACAAGTGCTATGAGGAGCAGCTGAGGGAGCTGGGGGTGTGTAGCATGGATGAGGCTCAGGGGAGGCCTTATCACTCTCTACAACTCCCGGAAAGGAGGGTGTAGCCAGGTGGGGGTCGTCTCTCTCTCTCTCCCAGGCAACCAGCAATAGGACAAGAAGATACTGTCTCAAGATGCACCAGCCAAGGTTCAGGATGGACATTAAGAGGAATTTCTTTACAGAAAGGGTGATTAGACATTGGAACGGGCTGCCCATGGAGGTGATGACATCACTGTCCCTGGAGGTGCATAAGGAAAGACTGGACGTGGCACTGAGTGCCATGGTTTAGTTAACATGGTGCTGTTCAGCCATGGGTTGGACTTGATGATCTCAGAGGTCTTCTCCAACAGAATCNGTGAAAGGCAGCCGCGCGGCACTGCCTCAGCCTCTCGCACGACCCACTGAGCCGGGACGGCCGTGACGGCAGGGCAGCTGAGCATCCCCTAATTTATTGGGCAGCTTCCCCGGAGGCCTGTGCAGTCCCGGCCGAACCAGAGAGCGAGACGCCCCCGCACCGGGCTCCGAGCGCCCGCGCCCCGCCGGCCTCCGCCCTCCCCGCGCCGCCGCACCCACAGGGGGCGCTGCCGGGCACGGC
>VZRR01009625.1:2307185-2321679 GCA_013398015.1 Oreocharis arfaki | reverse complement strand
CATGCAGGTACAGCCGCCGCCGCGGGGCCCCCGGGGGTCGGCGGGCCCGGGCACCGCCCCGCCGTGCCGAGATGGCCCCGGCCCGGCCCTTCCCCCCGCCCGGCCCGCAGCCCTTGGGCGGGGGTCGTCCCGCCGGCGGGGACTCGGGGATCACAGGATAGTTAGGGTTGGAAGGGACCTGTGGAGATAATCTCGTACAACTCCCTGCCGAGGCAGGGTCACCTTAGAGCAGGTGACACAGGAACCTGACTGCGTCCAGGTGGGGTTTGAATGTCTCCAGAGAGAGAGACTTCACGACCTCCCTGGGCAGCCTCTTCCATTGCTCTGCCGCCCTCAATGTAAGGAAGCTCTTCCTCATGTTGAGGTGAAACTTACTGTGATTTCGTTTATGGCCATTGCTCCTCATCCTGTCCCTGGGCACCGCTGAAAAGAGTCTGGCACCATCCCCTCAGCCCTCACCTTTGAGATATCTATATGCATTAATGAGATCCTGTCTCAGTCTTCTCTGGACTAAACAGGCCCAGCTCTGTCAGTCTGTCCTGATCAGAGAGCTCCAGACCCCTGACCATCTTTGTCTCCGCTGGACCCTCTCTCCTAGCTCTTAGTCATTCGTGTACTGAGGAGCCCTGGACTGGACACAGAGGAGGGAGCTATTGTCTGGCCAGCCACCTGAGCCCCTCCGGCTGCAAGGGAAGGGCAGGGGGCACAGCGAGTTCTGCACCGTGCCCCCTGTGCCAGCCCCCATCCCCTTAGGTACGTCCGGCTGCAGAGCTGGGAGCGGGCTCGTGGTATCTGCTGGCAGCGTCCAGCAGCTGGTAGGAAGCTATTCCGTGCCGACAGAGGCCATCCACAGCTTGAGAACCCCGGAATGTTTGGGGGGGGTTGGTGAGATTGTCCCCACAATCTGCTGGTGAAGAGCAATACAGAAGGAAATCTGGGTTTGCGTCGTTGGGAGCTACTGACACTGGTCCGCTTCGCCTAAGCCATGCAGTCTTTTTTGGACGTCACTTACCGGCAGGAGTTAACTTACCTGTAGTCATCCAAACGTTTCTAACTACGAAAAATGTGGTCTTAAGACTGACACGGGCCCATACTTGCAATATGTATGTGCACAGTTTCAGCACTTCCTTGGCCAGGTTACGTCTAGAAGATGTAGTAGTATTGCGGAACTACCTGTGTGGGAAAGGGAAAGTCTGCTTTGGTGTGTCTATGTGATTATTTGAGGAACGTATTCCCAGTGAACCATTCTTATGAACAGCTATTTGTAATAATTTGCTGGTTCTGCAGTTCCCTCTGTCATTGTTCAGTGCTTTAAAGTTTACGTAGTCTTTTAAGCTGCTGTGAGTAAAGCTGTATTTAGAAAGCCGTGCCGCGTTTTATGCGGTTTCATCCTCAGCCTAGTGAGATAAGCAGCCCTTTTAACAAAGTATTAAACTTACTGTTGCTAGAAACACAAATTGCAGGGTACTGAAATTCAGTGCCAGGAGAACACTTTACTGACTAGGGTTACTGTTGGTGTGTTTTGGGCCTCCCAGCTTGGTTAGTTGAAATGAGTTTAAGACACAATGGAGTGGAAGAGGGCTGAATAAGAAATGGTTCTTCCTGGTAAAACCAGTAATCTCTTATTTGATGACTTGCTAGGCTGGACTTAATGGCGAGAGTGTCTGCGTGCTCAGTATTATGAGTAAGATTTTCTTAAGGGCCACCCACTGCTGCTTTTTATGTGTGGCCAACCGATTTCAGAAAAATCATCCCAGGGAAAGTGAATGTTTACATCTTTGCTGTATTTAAAAATTTCATTTGCATAAAACTTGTCTGGGTCAGTGTATAATAAGCTAGTGCTAGAGATTTTTTTTATGCAGGAATTTAGTGCAAGAACTCGGAAAGACGTGGAATTTTGAATACAAGTGTCCACAGATTATATCCTTATCTTTCGCAGAGGAGGTCAGATATTTTCCTGCAAAGTAGACTGCATCTGAAGAAGAGAGACTACTCGGGCGTCATTCCATGGGTCCTAAATAAATTAACGCAAGAAGCAGACCTGGCTTATCACTGTAGTGATCTCAAGGAGAACCTTGCAGTTAAAATGGCAAACAAGATATTAGATTGCCTGAGGAATGAGACTGTAAATAGTACAAAGAAAGTTGAAATGCCCTTAGCAGTTTGACCCATTATGAGTATCTTGTGCAATCACAGTTGGTCACCTGTAAAGTACTTTGTACTTCAAAAAGAATTTAGTTGTCTAGCTATTTTATGTTCTTCTTAAAGTACGGCTCTACCCCTGGTTGACACAGGTGTGAATATATCAGATTGGGGTTCTTCAGAGAGAAAGCACATTGGATGCTTTGGAAGCTGAGACTATGTAACTGAAACCTCAAGATGAAATAGCTTAAGAAATAAAAAAATCCTTGTGAAGGAGATGGATTTTTTTTTTTTTTTTGACCACATGGGTGCTGTGTTTTTACCTGTTCATTTGAAGCACCTGATGCTTGTGGGGAAATGAGCTTGATTCAGTTACCCAATCCTTACATAATCTTGGAATGCAAGTGTAGTACTGGTCACATGAATGTTAAGTACGTTTGTAGGTGTGCAAAACATGGCATAAAATTGTCACTCTTCAAGCTCAAGGGGACCAAGTAGTCCTGAAGAACTACCTTGGAGTTTTTCCTCTTCAATACTGCAGGTTGCTAGGTACCTTTGAATAGTTCAGAACTGGTCCCATTGGAAATGAAAATGTCTGACAGTTGCATTTTTAGACTCATAACTTGTTTTACTTGCAATTCTGTTATCTAAAGGCTGGATATATGTGCAGCCTTCTTTGCGTTCTTGTGAGAGATCTGTATCACAGGAGCAAAAGTTAATACGTGTGTCTCATTGTTCCTAATCAATTGCATTTCTCCCTCTGAGAGACACTGTCAGCTGCCTATTAAGTGGGGATAAATGAGCATATAGAAGACTGAAACAGTTTCTTCACAGAAAATATATGAGTGTTGTATACAAAGCTACAGCATCCTGGAAAAGAAAAGCTAGAGGTCCATTTTGTACACATCTACAAAAGGACAGCTTTATTGTCAGAGTAAAAATACCACACCAAAGATGCATGTGTGAGTTTCCATAAAATATAATATATAATAATATAATAGAGACACCAGTCTCTATTAACCCACATTTCTTTTTTATGCACATCTCTGAAATGAGCGTTAAGGTAGAAGACTTGCATAAAAGAGCAAATAAAAGTACATGTGTTTGGGTAAGAAGTCCAGCTACTTCACAACAGTTATGAGTCTTCAGATTGCTCTCAGGGTGTGGTTTCACATTGCAGCTGACAAAAGTCTAATGGTGAGGTGAAGAAGGTGTCTGTCTTCCCTCAGCCATATGTTTTTTCTTGCAAAGACACTCATGCCTGTCCAATGCTGTTGTATGCTGGCATCAGGGACTATGTAGGCAGAAAATTAATCACAGCTTTTTGTTGGTTATAGCTCTGTATCAGGTGACAGTGGAGTTGAATGAATGTCACTGCTGGCACAAGAAAGGAGGCTGAAAAACTGTTTGACAGACTGGAAGTAGAGAACTTTCATTGTTCTAGAGCGGTTGGGTATTTTGGTTGTGATCTGGTATGGGGTTTGTGGTAGCTTAAACCACTGGAAGATGGAGCTGGCTCTGACTTTGAACAGTGAGCTGTTAAGGGAGCGTGTTCAGCCAAAAGTTAGAAGGTTTTGTGAAATTTAATTTTGACTTGCCTTAGCTTGTGGCTCAGATGTGTGTGCATTGCTGTTTGTGTGTGCAAGTAGTGTGACACAGCACAGGTGACCCTGAGGAGCTGTTACCCACCGTATGTATGCACTTCAGAAGCTTCCCTTTTCTAGAGTTCCAGCCTGGTCCTGTGCACTGAATGTTAGCTGGGATTCATTATGTACCCTCCTAGGGTGTATCTTCTAGGTTATCTTCATACAAAAGAAATGTAGTTGCCTGTTCTGGAGTGGCTGTGCTGAGGTATGTGCTCAGGAAATTGTCTTCAAAGGCATATTTCACATCTGACCTAAAATGTTCATGTGCATGCTAATAAAGTCCGTTTTTGGTGTCTCTGAACTGATGGTGAAATTGCTTGTAAAATCTACAGTTAGCCAAAAAATGTATTGTGAAAGTCATTACTTGTGCATGGAATGAGTATAGCAGTTGTTCCATTTGTTTGATTTGTAGAATTCTTATTTAGGTGAGTTAATCATAGAATGTTTTCTGAATTTGTACTCTTGATTATGAATCACAGAAGCTTCACCAGACAAGAAGCAAGTCAGTGGTGCTTATGATACTCATCTGAAATTAATGAGTCAAAGCATCTTGCTTTAAAATACAACATTACTATAAAACTATGAATATGTGAGTATTGGCATGTATTTTCTCTAAAATGAATGAACTGTCATCTTTAGTGCTGGCGTTGTACAGCGATGTTACCTGACTTCTAATTTAGTGTTAGAAAGTCTTTGAAATGACAGATGAATTGAACAATTATGCCCAGTTACTTAATTACAATAGGCTTCTCTCAGTCCAGTAAAAACCTAGTGTAAAGCTATTTTTGGCTTTTGCTAGCCACTTTCAAGCTTCTTATTTGTTTTTAAGGAGTCTGTCTTTCAGACAGATTAGTTTTGCCTGTTCCTGTATCGTTGAAGAAAAAAATTACTCTCAGGTTTTCTACCTCAACTCTCTGTCAGAGTTTGCTGCCCTCACATCAGAAGTTGTATGAAAATGCGTACCCATGACGCAGCTGCTTCGCTGAGAAGTCCAGACTGAGCTGCAGGCATATGCTGCCTTCTGTTGTTCTTGGGGTGGTAGTTTTTGGCAGTCAGAGGGAAGAGAAGATGCAGTGGTGTTTCCTCAAATGCCAGAGCTCTTCTGCTGACAGGCAGCAGAGTTATAAATGGAATTACAATCCATAGGCAGACTGTGGCAAAATGAAATTGCAGGTTCTTGATTTAAAATGTTGGCTTCTTTGTTGGAAAAATGATGTAGAGAGAAAGAGATCTAAGAAAATAACAGCTTGTTCACAATTATTTCGTTGTTGCAGTTACTGTTTCAGTGAGTTTTCCTGCAGAAAGACTACCTGTTTGTCGAATCAGTAGAGTCTACTAAACGCCACCTTTGAATGGAAGCTGAGCCAGGGCATGCTTAGGATTGTTTGTATGGTAGAGACATGCAGAAGACAGACTCATTCTGGTTAATTTTCTGAATTTGTTATCCTTTCAGAACTGATGGGGTAAGGAATTAGAATTCCTTATACGTGGCAAATTTCATGCCTTCCCTTCAGTCACATGAATTTGGACTATATTTAAAAGTGCTTTATCTAAGCACTTTTAGATCTTTAAAAAATGTACACTGTGTAAAAAGCTTTCTTCTCCTAATACTGACCTACAACTAGTCTGCAACAAGCCCAAATTAAAAAAAATTACTTAATCCAACTCATACATTTTGTTTGGGTTTTTTATTATTTTAAATCTTATATTAAAATGTTATATAGAAAAGATCTAAAATTAGTTTAGATTTCTTCTGAGGCAATATTTGCAACAGGTCATTATCAAGGTATTTTTCCGGTGTAGATACTTCCAACTATAGCAGTTTTCTTACTAATCGGTAGTATTTTTTTAGCCTGAGCACCATAAAATTGATGAATCTGTAGACTTTTGATTCCAATCTTACATAATTTACATATAATTTTTATATATTAATATATTTTCATCTATAAAATGTTTGTACACATATATTATGCTGTATAGCAGTCCTCGTTTAGTAAACAAGAGTTGTTAAAAACCTGTTGTAAATAGAAACAGTGCCTGGATCTGATTCATGTATCACCTATTTTTTCCCTTCAAATGTCACTATAATAGAGTATTCTCCTTTCAGATGAGCACTAGGTTAGCTTTGATTCCCTGTATTGATTAAATACATAAGAGTGTGCTTTCTGATAGTGAGCTTCTGCAGAATTCTGGTAAAAATGTTTGTTTTAGTGATGTTACTTTCACAGAGACTGTAATGGGCTGAAAATTCTTTTTACAGTTAATTAGTTGGATTGGTCTCTTATCTCAGCAGCATTTAGGAAGAGAACAGTCATTGTTTTTGAAACAAAAGGCAGGAAGTTAGTGGCAAAACTTTAGGACTTAATCTAAAGTCTATTAGACTTATATTTGGTTTTGGTGGATTTCTTGATGTAATTGGTTTTGAGACTTTGAAATTGACTTCTGTTCGTGCTGTACAGTCACTTACATAGTAAATAATTCCTTCATAATTCCGTATGCCACCACAGCACTCAGATAATTTCAAGTATCACAGCTCCGCTTTGTTTGAAAACATTTTATTCTTTTCTTTTTAAACATGCTGTCAGATGACAGCAGGGGTGATTAATATGCTTTCTGACATGACTGGATAGAATTCTTTAATCGGAAATATCAGGGCCTTTGGCAGTCTTAGAATCAAGTTGGCTGTACAAAATTATGGATTGTAAATTTGATCTATTACTGGTAAAAGTGATTCTTTTGTTTTAGAAGTTTCAAGTACTTCGCTGACTTTGAAAAATGGCAAACATGCCTTCATCTTAGTCTAATCTTCAGTAAATGTTACCGCAGATACTATGAAATTATAGGACTTTGCTGGCAGTCTCTATGACTTTTCAATTGTATTTACTAGCTTTCAAGAAAATAGTCCTTGCAGACGAGTTTCCTACCTATTCGGTCACAAATATTTGCTGTTTTGATTAGTCCTTCTTGTAGAATTCCTAGATGTCGAATTGGGGTTCTGCCCTTCATTTAAGTGAGTTTGAAGTCAGAAGTGAGTGTGGGAGAAATATGTATACTATTGGATTTTTCTCACTGGTGTTCCAATCGTGACTAATGTAAGAATATATTTCCCTCTTATTCTCTTTCCTTTAGCATTTCTGTTGACAATAAGGATATTCTGAAGCCAGCAATGTCATTCTCTGTAAATTAATGTACCAAGCTGGTGATCATGTTCATGACTTGCTTGTTTTTCCACCTAGGGTTAGTGTCTGAAGAGTTAAATTAGCCCTACACTTGTTGTACAAAAAATACAACATAACTTAGGCATGTCTGACTATGTATAAGAACTGTGTTTTGATAGGTTAAAAGACTTGGAAAAGATGACAGTCTGACCTGAATTTCTGGAATGATTGACTTCTGGCGTCTGAAAGGTTTCTTGAGTATGGTAACACTGCAGTGAGTAGGCTCAGTTTTGAATATATCTTTCAACTTCAGTAATTCCAGAAAAGGGTGGCCAAAACTGAGCTGTGTAAAATTTAACATTAGGTGCTGACATACTCCTGCTGCAGATTAGTAGTTGGGAATTTTGTAAAAAAGTCTGTTATTATTGCAGATAATATTGTTATTATTGCAATAGTGTGAATGACTTGTTTTTTCTGGTTTGAAGCGTCTTAAATAATTTAAGACCTAATGTTAACAGTGGAGTCTCAAGTGTAGCTCTGTAAACGTGCAGTTTTTAGAACTTTAACCAAGGCTTGTTTAAACTTTGGTAGACACATCGTTAAGGCTTCTTGGACTCAGTGGGAGGAGGAGAGCAGTGCAAAGCTAAGTAACTCATTAACACTGCTCGGGTTGATGCTCAGAGGAAAAAAGATTGGGGTGGGAAATGAGTGTAAAGTAATGGACACAGTAGCTTCAGGTAAACTTACATAGATGTACTCAGGAATAACAGGAACAGACCGGAACAGTCCTATTTGCCCAGGCCACAGCATGACCACTAATTCTGGGATCAGAGAATGTCTTAATCTTCATTTTACATTAGCGAAAAAGCCAAAAACTTTTGTTCATTCTCTGGGGGTTTTTTTCTGTTAGCATTGTTCTGGCATAGTAGTGTGGAAGGAGATGTGTGGGGAAAATGTTAAAACTGAAAAAGAAAGAAAATAATTGTTAGCAAAGAATATCAATCACTGGAATGCTTCAGTTGTAGAGGAGGTCTGAAAATAATGAAAGTATCTGTAAATGCTCCTCTCTTCAGCGTTTAGTATTATGGGAAAATATTCAACTTAATTCTGCATGGTAGGAGTATCCACAATTAGAATATCTGTGAAGTATCTCTCCAGTGCCTGCTGAAGCTAGATGCTTTCTTGGTAATTGCATGCAAGTAGTTCCATTCATTTGTTTATGCTATGGGAGATAAATTACATTTTGAAGATTGGTAGAGCTTCAGAAGTTGTTTACTCACATAAACTTTAACCATAAGAACAAGCAAGCAACACACAAAGTAAGGGCAAGCTTGGTTAGTCTTCATAGGTATTCAGCTGGACTTTTAATTATTGCAAGAATAAGACCAAGTGCCTCAAAAGATTACAGATGAAGAATCTCATTCCATGTGTGCCAGCTGTGGTGTGTTTTCCATTTCTGCTTCAGGTTTTGCTTGTCAAAAACATAAACTGCAAACCTGAAAACAGGTCCTAGATATCTGATGTTGACCAGTGAGAGATGCACGCTATAAGATTCATTGCAGTTTGTTCATAAAAATTCGTGCTTTTCCTATTGTAAATAAAACCCGTGAGTAAAAAACTTCTGAAGCTCTGCTGAGGTTTTTTTTTTTGTTGCACATTAGACAGATTCAGTTTAATAAAAGAGAAAATAACTAACACAGTAACATTTTGTTGGCTGAGTGGAGTAATCATGTTGTGTGACCGGACAGATGAGCAGCGGTTAATGCTCAGGAATGGGGAACTGCAGTTGAGAGCAGAGGGGGGAGGAGCTATTTAGATTAAGCAGTAATGTAAAATTACATAGTAAGAGAACACGGGTATGTGAATATCTCACTTTAAAAGAGCCTCTCTTTATGCATCAAAAATTAGAAATGGTTCTTGTAGTTCCCCAGGCTGTCTTTTGCTGCTTCAGATTTTTTTAATTTCCAGTTCTTCTGGCTGCTTTATTACCATTTTTGCTTGTAATGTGTCTTTCTCATGAACACCTACTCTGCCAGAAAAACAGCAGTAGAGGAAGTCTTAATACAAGCAAAGAGCAACTCTGCCGTGAGGCCTTCCAGGTGTGACTTTTTACTTGGGAGAATGGTAGCTGCTTTCTAAGTGAGTGTTCATCTGGCTGGCTGTATTTTCCTTTGTTGGTGCTATTGAACATATCAGGAGGGTGTACAAGTCTTTATTCTACCCTCTTTTTGAGGGTATTTGACAATATTTTCTTTGAGTTATAGTCAAGTAGGACAGTGTTACTCTAGATATTTGGAAAAGTGGCCCCTCCAAGGATGTTGTTGGTTGCATGTAGGGTGCATCTGCCTCATCGTTGTGGATTGATGGGTGGTGGTTGCCATGTACTCTCAGATCAGAAGGGAATTGCTGACCTCTGGAGAGCTGTGGAGCTCTGCATGAGAGGCTCTGCAGGTAAGATTCATGTGTAGAGCTTGTGACAGCTTTTGCAGAAGCTGTTGGTAAGACCACAAACTTTGATTGCAAATGGAAACATCAAAAAAGCTGCTACTGCATTAGGAAGTGTCTTTAATAAATGAGGCTCATCCACTGTGAAGCTACGTGCTGCCAGGATCAACAAGAGGTGTTGGAGATCACTTTTTGAGTGGGTCGAGGTCAGGAATTACCTAAAGTATAACTGGTTCAAAAAGCACCACCAGTAATTAAAGTTCTATGAGGTTTCTGTGTGTGTCTGTGGTGTTCAGCATATTCACTTGTTAAGAATTTATTATCTGTCATAAATCAGAGTTTTAAATTTCCAGGGCTTTTTGCTGCTTTTCTATTAACAAAGTGAAAGCGTGACTCCAAATCTGGCAGCCCTTAGTCAGGGAGTGGGCATGCTTGTAAAACAGATGCCAAAGTACAGGGGCAGAATAATTCCTCTGAGCCTTAAAATACTGGGTCATTTTCTGAACAGTTAATTATTTCTGATGTGATTAATTCTGAAATTTCATTTAACTGAAACAGATGTATGTTTGACCCTGAAATGACCTGTGGAATGGGAAATTTCAGTTTTAAGTATCTGTAGAGAATTAGTTGTCCAAACTGATGAGTAGCTTTTTCTTCCCGTAGACATTTTAGCAGTCTGCTTCCACTGTGGATCTGCACAGTGTGAAAATCAAGGGCAGAGAAGTATTAGGAGAAGCTCAGACAGTAAGAGACTAAATAGTTCACTGCCAGAGAGCGTTTGTTGTCTTGGAAGTCCTCCGGTGCTATTGGTTTTATTTCTTTCAAAGCCTGTGTTCTGAAGCCACCTTTGTGGAATTGACTGAGATGCATCTTCATGGAGCAGTCACTAGAACCTTACTATTTGTTATGCAACAAAGAGCGGCGATGTCCTAAATATACTCTGTGCCTTGGAATTCTTAGTATCAACTGATTAACTATATTTACTACAATGCCTAAGTAACTAATAAGATAAATGTGTATATTAGAGGTAGTTTTACACTTGCTGTTTAGTACATGAACATTTTCTACTTCACATTGCCTGAATATTAAATATAGCAGTATTTGTTATCCTTTGTAGTTGCATTTTGCAAATGATCTTTGGATAGGTGTAACACTGTTTAAATGTTTGCAATGTGCTGAAACATAGAATTCAGAGCAATACTTGGACTGTTTCTTCTGATGGCATTCTTTTTTTGTCCTGTCTACAGTTGTTTTTTTTTTATTTGTGTCCCACCTTGTGCCAAGCTTTGTGGAGCCGTGTGGAGAACTGGGTCAGAGACTTGACTTGGTTAAAAATAACTCATCAAAGGAAGGATCTTTGTCAGTTCTTTGTCTTGTTCCTGTTGCACAGTGCTGTCAACAACTATTGCATCTGAGAAGCTCCCTGCCAAGTGAGATTTTTGAAGAGAAGTTAAAAATTCTAACTAATATTAGCAGACTAATTGGTATTGCTTTGTCCAGTTGACAATAGGTGAGAGACTGTAGTTGGAAAACTGTGCCATGCTGTGGTCAGCAATTAGTGAGGTAGATTGAGATAAATGAAGTGACAGGAATTGATCTAACAGCAGATGCAGAATAACATGATTAGAAGGTAATGAATTGGGAGGACAGAAATGTACTCAAGCCAGGAAAAAAGAAATGAAAGAGATTTTCCTAGTTCTTCAGTGTGCTGTGATGGTCACGGTTTTTTTCTGCTACAGTAGCAATGATTAGGAAACATTTTTTCAACTTACATTACACATCTCTGAATTACATTCCACTGTAGAGGCGTTGCTGATTTTGTTGCTGCTGAGGTGAGTAGGTTACGTGACTTCAGGAGAGCACCATTGTAGGACAGTGTGTTTTAGTACCCAATTTGAGGTTGTATTCCAATAAACTTTCAAATTGGAAAACATTCTGGCATATGTTTTAAGTTTGCGAAGAGCAAGAGAGAATTGTCATCAATGCACTGCTGTGTATGAGATACAGAAATAACATTGTTGATATGATACATTTTAAATTTTTAAACTATGAATTAAAATCAATCCATAATCTGTTATGTTTTTATTAACTAACAAAACTGAAGCAAGTTATTTTATTTAATTTTTATCTTTTTTGTGTCTGAAATAAACAACTATTTTTTTAACATAGTGCTAGTTTTTATTTGAAGGTTATTGTTAATATGCACAGTAAAACTCAAAATAGTTTTCTAAATATTGAAGCACAAGTATGTTCATATGGTTTGGTTTAACTCAAGTTTCTGTCAAATATTATATAATGAATATGAAAACTTGGTTGGTATTTCTGGTGTGTGGTTTACATGGTATTGTTCATGGTGATTGTTCAATTTAAACATAAGACAAAACTTTTTTACTGTAAAGGTGATCACTCGCTTAAAGAGGTTGTCTGGAGAGGTTGTTGAGTCTCCCTGCTTGTATAGACTCAAAATCCCAACTGGACACAGTCCAGAGCAACCTGCTGAGCCTGCTTTGAGCAGGGGGAGTGGAGCAAATGATCTCCAGAGGACCTTTCCAAGTTCAACTATTCCATAATTCTGTGTAGGATTTCTTTGTGTTTAACAATTTTCATGTTTATATTCTTGGTGTAAGACTTTTTTTAATCAACAGTGTCCTAGTTTGGATGAGATGATACAAAAGGTCCTCCTCTAAGTTTGTTCACTCCCCCTCCTGTTAGCACACACCATGTGTGTTGTAACTTCCAGCCTGCAAGAGTTGTCTTCAGGTCTTGCCTCTTGCCACCCTCTGGTAAGGAACAGTAGGTACTTTAGTAACTCTCTCCAAGCAGCTGAAATATTTTTATCTTTATTGTGTAGGTGGCATGCATGTTGCTTCATTTATTGTTTTAGCATTGAAGTCATCCCTGTTTAAATACTGTTGTACTTTTGCATGAATAATATTTACAGATAATGGGCTTGATTTGCCTTGTAG
This sequence comes from Oreocharis arfaki, assembly GCA_013398015.1. Lineage (NCBI taxonomy): Eukaryota > Metazoa > Chordata > Aves > Passeriformes > Paramythiidae > Oreocharis > Oreocharis arfaki. Next base: position 2,309,322 of record VZRR01009625.1, on the reverse strand, counting down.
AAGAACCTGGGGGCAGGGAGACTGTGATGTTCTGGAAGACTCTCCCAGAGAGATTTTCTAAGTTCTGGGAAGTGTGTTTCACTGCATTTGATAAAGATATGATTTGTTCCACTTCACCTGGAATTTGTAAAGGTTCACAAACCTCTCCAAGTTCAAGGGCCTCTTATTTGAAACCTCTAAGGGTTCTGGAAGGTATCTGCTTGAAACAGTGCCCTTTGACAACATACTACTTCCCAGCCATGTCTGGTTTGTGCCAGCTCCTGGTATTTCTGATGCTGTTGTTACATCTTTGTGGTATGATGACTGGGCATGCAATTTTGTAGTTTACAGCTACTTCGCGGAGGTGTGTTTTTGTGGCTTTTTTGTTTGTTTATTTGGGGGGTTTTTGGTGGTTTCTGTATCAAGGGCTTCCAACAATTGTTGGCCTTATTCTAGTTAATTGCAGTAGTGTGGCCTCAGGTTCTTCATATCTAAGGAGATTAAAACAGTTGTGAATCATTTTGTCTTGAAGATAGCTCTGCATTCTTTGAAGAGTTTAGGGAAATTCCTTATCCTCTGTCTTCTTAAGCAGATGAAAGCCCTAAACCTAAATCTCAGAGAAGCAATCCTTTGATAAATTTTTAGTTATTATTCCCCCCTTCAGTATAGCTTATTACCTGTTGCATGTTTAAATCCTACTTCAAGGGAATTCCAGGTATGCTGTTTTGAGTATGTTTGAGCATGCTGTCACTCAGCAGAGGAGTCTTCACTAGATGTTTGCATATAATGATTTTACTCAACCTGCAGTCATGTTTCTAATTAGCTTATATTCTGTGTTTGAAACAGAGGACTCCTTTAGCTAGCTGTGAGTGGATTTGATGCGTACTTGTTCACCAGCAGAAGAGCATTTTTTTTGCGGGGGGGGTGAGGGGTTGTTTGGCGTTTTTTGTATCCATAGCTTTTTGCATCCATAGCTTTTTGCTTTTCTTGATACTTACATCTGGTGTATTTATATATATTTACTTTGAATCCATGCTTGCCTTTTCTTTCCTGTACTTACCTGTCACAGTAGCTTAATTATTAATTCAGTTTTTAACTGAAGTTTTTTTTCTGTCTGGCAGTACTGACAAGCTCCAAGAGAAGGTAATTTGTACTTCAGCAGTGGCTTTGGAATTGCACAAAGCCATTACTGCCTAATGCTTCCATAAGCTCAAAATGCCTATATCATTGCTTTTGTTTGTAAGACCCATGAGAGTCTGGATAACTCATCTATTGGTGCTAGGCCACTGAATCCACAAGCTTTTTCTATTTTGGGGGTAGTCAAGTATGTGGATGTTCCATCAGTCTTCCAGCATACAGTGCTTTAAAGAAAAGGAATTGCTTTTGCTGTCACACTGGTTTTGGTTGCTAGCTGTCTCTTGAATCTCCACTGCTTTAGCTCTGCTAGCTATTTAAACTCAGTTATAATTATTTTTGGCATTAGATTGAGTAAAGGTTTAGATGTTGATGCCTCAGTTTTTATAATGTACTCCATCTGTCAGTTTACACTGTCAGTTCTTTCCTGGTGGCACTTTTTGTAGTCCAACCAACCTGTTGAAGTTAGTGTATTGCATTCAACTGTATTGAGTCATTTTTTCATTTGATGGATTTTGGAAAATACTCTATCCCCTGACTTCTCTCCAGACATCATGCTGCGGAAATAGTACAATGGGAAAATACAAATAACAGAAGAGCTGTGGGACAATGTGTGAAGTGTGATGCAGACACAGACAACTGATTTAATGCAGTAGTTTTTGTCCAGCAGGATTTGATCTGCATGTACAGCCCTAGACCTGCTGATCCTCTTGGGACTTTTTTGGAACTAAATGTTTGTTAACTTCCCACACCTTCCTGTGACAGGTTTTACATCAGCTTATTTTCATGAGGTTCCAGAATCCTGGTGCATGGCAAGGAGATACCCAAGTAGTTTTTTATTGATCTGTGTCTAGCTCAGTTGTGGTTGATAAACTCATCTGATTCATTGGATGTAGTTACTTGTGGTGGTTGGTAAATAAATTAGTAGCTTAAAGACAAGGTGAATGGATTGGCTCCTCCCAAGGTCCTTTGTTCTTTCATTATTGTGTATTCCCTTTTTGTTATTGCTATGGATTTTGTATTC
>VZRR01009625.1:2244610-2307000 GCA_013398015.1 Oreocharis arfaki | reverse complement strand
GCCGCTGCCAGGGCGCTTTTAAAAACATTTACAACAGTTACTGAAATCTGTTTTCTGATCCAGTGGTGCTGAAGCACACAGGCTAACAGCTTGTGCATCAGGTGGCTCAGTTAGTGCTATGTGAAAATGTAGTTCACTTCTTCAGCCGGAACTTGCCTGCAAGCAGGGCTCTTCTGCTTGCTGGGAAACCTTTCAGGACAGCTTTCTCTTAAGTCCAGTAATAGAACATCCCAGTAGTTAAGAAAACGAGCAGATGTGACAAGAGACCAGGTTTTCCAGCGAGGGAACATGGCTGAGCCCAGGTGGGAAGGGTGAGGACAGAAACTGATGCCCATGGCTGTAGATTAGTCTGAGGTTCTCTGCACTGATATTCACAGGCAAAGTCTCATGGACTTTTGTCCCTGAGATGAGATTGAAGGAGGGAAGGTAGTAGTATTACAAAAAGATGATGGGTCGCTAGAGAAATATAAAATCTATGGGATCAGATGGGATCCTTCTGAGCACGTTGTTGCAAGCCATCATTCTCTTCCGATAGTTATGGCGATCAGGGTTAGGTCTCAATGACTGGAGAAAGATGTTGCAGTCATCTTCAGGAGGGCAAAGGAAGATTTATTTGGGGAACTGCATGCTGGTCAGCTGCAGTTTGGTCCCTGAGGAATTGTGGAGCCAGCTTGCTTAGAAGCCATTTCTAGGCATATGAATGTGAAAACAGTAATTAGGATTACCGAGAGTACTTGTCCACCAGATTGTCTGGAACTGTGGTAGAGGAGAGAGAAGCAGTGATGCCATCTATATTGACTTCAACAAGGGTTTCACTGTGGTGTTCCAAGAGCATCCTTGTGTGTCATTTGGAATATCTCAGTCTAGATGAGACTGCTCAGTAGATAAAAAGGCAGTCTGGATCAATTAGCTCTGAGAGTCTGATTGGCACAATGACCTGGCACAAGCTGGCATGCCCTTCAATAAGATTGCAGGTCATCATTGTGGAAGGGGACACAGTCAGTATGTTTGAAAACATGGCATGCTACTCTGAAATGTATGAAATCTGTATAGCAGTTGGGTTTAAAATTTCTTTCTATAAGTAACTGTGTTTCGTTTCAGATTATGGAGCTCTGTGGTGCAACAAGACTTGGCTATTTTGGAAGAAGTCAGTTTTACATTGCTTTGAAACTTGTTGCTGTGGCCCAATCTGGTCTCCCTCTAAGAGTGGAAAGCTTAAATACAGGTAAGTGACAGGATCAGGAGGGTGGGGATTGAGTGGCTGAGTGCAATTATTGGTAGTTGGCTCACAGATTCTTATAGAGTAACATTGTAAATTAGTGTGATATGTCTTTTTATACGTGTTGCTAATTTAAAAATGTGGAGAGACTGAGAGAGTGTTTTCTTTCTGTGCAGTTAATATGATTGAATTAAGTACTGAGTAACTATTGCATTCGCCATGGGAATAATGAACCTCTTGTACCTGCTACAGAGGACCAAGTTAATTCTATAGATTACTGATGTGAGACGTTGTGTGCTGTGTCCTCTGAATAAAGTACTAAGAGGAGTAATGTAAACTGGAAGGAGAAGACGAATGCAGCATTTGCAGGCTTTTGTGTAGTTGCTGGGTTTCTGAATCCTTGATTGTGGCAAACGGTTATCTTTTCTAACACACTTGGTTTGACAGTTTTTTCCCTTCTTTGACAGTTTTCTCCTTTCTTAGAAGCAGATATGAAGATTAGTTTAAGATTTTTTCCTAGTGAAAAACCTGACCTGTAAAAAAATCTTCGAAGTCTGTTACCAGCCAAATCACCTGTTACCCTACTTTTCAAAGGTCAGCTGTGGTGTGGGTGGTGAAATAGAAACAGGAGAAAGACATTCGAGGAAGATGGTTTAGAGCAGCAGGAAGAGGTTTGATGTGAGGCTCTCCTGTAGCGTTCTGAATAAGTGGATCCATGTCCTTGTTCTGTAAGATGAAAAGAGACTTATGAAGATGAAGTAGTGAGTTTTAAGTCACTGTAGCCCTTGCATTATAGTACGCAACTCAAAAGTTAAAAATATCTTTGGAGCACAGTTTTGCCTTAGAGTGACTTTCCTGGTAGATTTCACATCTGTAGAATAATATTATGATTTTTATATGAAGTCTTAGGAGGTTTTTGTGTCTAGAGGATGTAGATTAAACAGCAGTTAAGGAGACTGTTTAAAACAGTCTGATATGACTGAAGCATTTGACAAAGCTATAAAAAAGAAAGGAATCACTGTGTATACTTTCACCGTTATGTTTATTCTAGGCTTATACAGATTGTTTATACTGCTTTCACGGGGTTTTGTAGCTTTGTGGAAAAGTGCATTGTTTTAGTTAAGGTTTTGCTAGTATTCAAGTTCCTTTCTGTTTATAAGCCACTGTGTATTTATAAACCATTTCCCTAGTTTTCCTGATGAGTGTTCTCAAATGTAAAGCTTTTAGCAAGTTGTAGCAGAATGCCCTAAAATCAGAAAGCTGAAAAAAGAACCTTCAACTTTTAATACTGATAAAACTGGAACTTGATCAAACAATTGTGCAATCTCTCATCAAATGCCTGTTGAGGAAGGGAAAGACAAATCTCTGTGTAGGCTTTTTCCAGGGGTTTTATAAGCTTAGTTTTATTTTAATGCAAGATACCTTAACCAGAAGGAGCTTTTCTATTTTAAAAAAAAGTGAAATCACAAGAAATTTGAAGGAAAGAATTGAATGAAGGTACAGTTAATTCCAAAATATAAAATATGCTGCTATAAAGTTAATAGCAATTTGAATTTTTATAATTTCACATTGATAATTTTCTTGATTCATGACAATATTAGAAGTACTTGTAACGATTTCTGGACTTCTAGGAATAATTTCATGTAACTGATTTCAAGCCTACAAAGTACACCAGGTACAATAGGGAGAACATTTATTTTTACCGTAACTGTTTTTAGCTATGGTCTGTTGCCTTGGTTGCAGTGGTTCCAGTCCTATCTATGAATTTCCTGCTTCTAGAATGATTCAAGTGGTGTTGTAGCAGCTAACTCAACAACTAAAATGCAGCAGGCTGAAGATTAATAAAATGATTCTGAGATTTGCAAACTTAGTTCTGCCCACAGTCCATCTCCAAGATGTCTTGAAGAGGAACTGTTAGAGCCATGTCAGACTAAGCTGTATACTCTTTCACTCTTCAAACATTTTAAATGAGTTAAAGCTTATATTTTTGGACATCTGCTTTTTAGCTCTCCATTTTATGCATGTTTCATTGATTTTCCTAATTTTCTTCTTTCTTTTATCTTGGGATTTTCTTCTACCTTCCTACTTGTTTCTTTTGCTTTTTGGTGTGTGTCTAGTCAGTAGACAAGAAATTTGCTTTATCTGGGTTGCTGAGTGGAAACTCAAATTTTGAATACTAAGTCTAACATAAGTGATCCAACTGATTCTTAAGTGAGTGCTTTTTTGATTACTCAAATGGGCAGTAGAGTAAGAATACTGGCATTAGTTACTATACTACGAGCTTCTAAAGCTGTTGTTCCTTTGTCTCAGAAAATTTTCCTTCCACGAAGCTAAAAAATGAGATATGAACGGGCAGTGTCTATTTCAAAATGATACTTATTTTCTAAGTATGGAACACAGGCTTTGGTGGAAGAAAATGTTAGGAAGGATGTGGGCATAAAAAATACAGAGAACTCTTTAATATATTCAGTATCGAGGGTTAGTGCCATTCATGACAAGTCTCACACTTGCACTTGAGGGATTTCTGAACAGTAATGAATGTTGTAATGTTGAAATGAGATTTTTCTGTTGTTATGGGAAAAAGAGAGGAGAGAGGTAAAAATAGCAGGTTAGTCACATAAGAACTTAGTACAGCAAAACAAACCTAAATTTATCTAGTCTTGCTTTTAAAGAAGACAGTAGAGTATTTTGTGTTTCTTTTGAGTCCTCTATTATTTTGTGACTCGTGCTGGCACAGCCGATTGCACAGACTTCCTGTGTCAGTTGGATCATCTGGTGTCTGTATTTTCCTGGTTTTGCAAACATACACATTTTCACTTGTATGCAATGACTTTTTCACTTTCTGCCTGGCTGTGGTTTGCTGTTTAGTTATGATACTTTCCTGCTGCAACATGGGGTACAATGCTCCTGTAATAAACAGTATGCAATTTCATCTCATGTTTTAATATAGTTGTAGTACCACTGACTCAGTACCAAAAGTAATTTACCTAAGCAGTCAGCAAGAGAAATTCAATTTGAGCCATGCTTGTAATTTTGTTTTGTGTTGGAAACATAATTTCCAAGTGAGCTATACAGCAAATTCACGATTTATGTTTATTTAAAGTGGAGCACTAAAAAGATTGCAGTTGGGAGAAAAATGGTAGAAATCTTGCAGTGGGAAATTAAAGGTTTGCATAGCCTCATTTTTATGCTGGGATACTCTGAACCGTGGTACATAAAGCTGATGGCTTCCTAGCATTTTGTAGAAACTTTGCATTTTAGTTGCTCATATCAAAATGAGGTGGCATTGGAATGTTTCCAGTTGTATCCTAGTTAGCTAATTTAGCTTTTGTTGTAGAAAAGTATGCACAGATGTGTTTAAGCAATAGTCACACAGTTGTGATATGACTAGATTATGTTATCTGTTGTAAATATGAACATGACATTAGCTCACCAAAAGATGATTGTGAATATATTGCAGTATTTTAGCATTTGTTTTGCTGATGAACCATTCTATATGAAGACTCTAATTCTATATATGTGCTCAGAATGGTAGATATTTTGGTAGAAATCTTGAATTTTGAAAAATTTTGAAAATCACACTTCAGTAATGCGATGTTGACAAAACTAACAAAAAATGAGCTAAATCCAGGTTATCTGATTACTGCTGCATTTAATGCACAGTTGTAGTGCAAAGCTGTAATGGAGCAATGTGAAGTCATCTTTGTGCACCAAAGTCAGAACTTGAGTAGCAGAATTGTGAAGTCTAATGCAGAATAGGTATTTGCTTTTTCCAGCTGTCGAGTGTTGGCTTGACTATAGCAGCAGTCTCACTGTGTAAGGAATTGAGTCACATGTGGAATTTTAACTTCAAAATAGAATGGTATTTTTATTTTTAATCATCATACTTATGTATAGTAAATGTCTGCTCTATTTTTTTTAACAGTAAAGGACCTCCCTCTTCCCAGATTTGTTGTGTCAAAGAATGAACAAGAGTCAAGACCCACAGCCTTGTATTCTTCAGATGCTGATAACCCAGCTTCATATTCAGGTGTGATTCCTCCTCCTCCACCTGGCAGGATACAAGTCAAAAAAGGCTCTGTGAGCCATGATGCAGTTCAACAGCGTACATCAACTGATCAACAGGTAAATTAACTTAAGAGGTTAAATGGGACTCTCAATCACTACTTTGCTGTGTAGATGTCAATTTGATAGAGCTTCTAAGCTTTGTTGCTTTCAATATAGTTTCTTAAAAATAAATTACACTGATAGACGTGAAGACCATATATGCCTCTGAAATACTTGCATGTAGGAGACATTTTTTATAAGGTCTTAAAATCTGTGTTTAAAATATTGACAGTAATGGAAAAAGAATTGAGACAGAAAGGAAATTCAGTGTGTAAGTTAGGACGGCAGATATAAAGTTGTTGTCATGATGATATTAATAGCTCATTTATTAAATAGTTCCCATCAATTTCCTGGTCATTGGAACAGTGGCACTGAGTGCCATGGAAGACTGAATTTCTAGTCCTTCAACATGCTCCAGTACATGAAAATCTGAAATACTGTATTTAGAAAAAATTCTGTAAATTTTCACAGTTGCTTTTCTCTGTCTCACATTTTATTGTTCAGCGGTTTAACTGTTTAGGAGAGACAACGAGAACCAGAAAAACAGACCGCAGTTTTCAAATAGCTTTTCTTGTGTTTTAATAATGAGAAAGCTGTTTTCTTTTTGTTCACTGATTCTTTGATCTTCAGTGACAAGATGTCTGAATAAATGAAAACTGTAAAGGCTTACAACTCTGCCTTCTCATACATAATTCCTTGGGTTTACAGTCTTTATGCTCTTTTTCCATGGGGAAATCCTTTCTGATTGTCTTTTCTACAAGCAAGAACTGAGTACAAATGCTAGATTTTGCTCTGTGTATGTATTGAATGACCTGTTTTCTTTCTTCCCAGTGGTATGCTTTTTTCTGGGCTTATTTTGTAAAGAATCGAGGAACTTGCAAATGTTCCATAGTCACTCTGGAAATCAAGGAATTACTCATAAACATTTCGTTTGAGTCTCTATGGAAATAGCCCAGACTGATCCAATATAAAGAAAACGTAAATTAGTAGAGGAAATCTATAATCAGTGTTTGGCTGCCACTTCCTTTCTTCGAAGGGGGAGATGGGGAATGTAATGAAAAAAGAGCTATCAGTAGGTCTCAAGATGCCTTTTTGCTGTCTAGTTTTGGGTAGGTTTTTGAGAGAGCTACCAAGCATTTCACATATTGCAGATTTCCTAGATCTTAAGGTGAGGTTTTAGTTGGGTTGAAACTGTGTTTTATATGCTTCTATCATGATGTTGAGTTTATTTAGTGAACAGTTGTAATTTGATACAGGAATCTGTTGTGGCCTAATGTTAAAATAACAAAAAGAAAAATATGTACAGTGTTTGAGGTCTTGAGGATAAAGAAGGTACATGTTTGTTAAGGTGTATATGCATCCCAATTTTATTTCTGCGTCTTGGCTGATAGAAGCAACTTGGTATCTCTTTTTCGCACAAGTCGGCCAGGTGTCATCAGAATAAAGAAACTCTGTATCTAAGTCCTTTGAGTGATTTGGCCCAGAAAACAGACTTGGAACAAATGTAGCAGACAACACAGCACTGAGTTCAGCGATTTTAAGTTGTATTCATGGTCTAGACCATCGGGAGAGTATTGTCTAATTTTGCACCCTGTTGTAAAGCTGAACATTCTATGGCTGATGCTACATTTCTGACTGTACAATGAACCCATTCGAGCACCTGTCTTGTTCCAATCTAGTACTTAATGATTCAGGTACCAGGTTAGAAATAAGATGAGAAAGGGGCTTGAGCCCAGGTTTCTCACTTGACCACATAAATACTCTAACTGGATTATTTTCCAAAAGATGGGTACGGGTTTTATCCATGTTTTCATTGAAATTTCCTATTTAATTGTCTTCACTTGAGATACCATTCAGATTTATAAAAGCTAGAAAGAGTTTCAGATTCGGAATTCTCATGCCACCTTTTTGAGTGATTCGTATGAGAAGAAATGAAGTCTGAGAAGTAAATCACAACTTGTCATCTTCCTAGGGATCACTCTTCTTTCTAGAGGAATATGTCAGTTAAGCTTGGATTTTGCACTCATGGAGCTTATCATGTAGTTGCTACTTCCTTATACTTCATTAGCAAATTTGGGGTTTTATTTTTTCTTAAACTGTTGATTTGAGAATGTGCCTAGCACTTGAAAATACATTGATTTCTTAAAATTCTATGGCTGAAATATCATTTGTATGAAATCATAAGGTATCTTAAACTTCATCTTTAAAAATTGGGTTCATTTATATGCAGCTTTCCATATTAGTGAGATTTGTCATGCATAGTATAATGTCTCATAAACACTAATAATTTATGTAGAAGAATTTCACTTAGTATACTTTCTACTGAAATGTCCTAGCTAAAGCCATTTCTTTATCAACGCATAATTTTGGCAGTTCCCTCAATGAACTTTACTTGGAGGCAGGGAATCAGGAAATAGCAGTCAGGTTGTGTTTCCAAAGAGTAGCTACAAGTGATTTTGTGGTGGCTTTTGTCATTTATAAATATAGCACTGGGCAGAAGTTTGTATCTTTTTAATATTGTTAGAAGATGACTGAAGTCATGCCCAGCTGTCATGGAAGTTAGAGAACTGATTTTAGGAGTCTAGCTGAATAATGAAAGATGCCTTCACTTACTGGATAGCATGTTAACAGCACATCCAATTGGAGATAAAACACTGGGTGAAAGTAATTTTTTTTTCTTCTGACAGAATTTCTTATTCCTATAAAATAGAGGCTAAGTAGAGTTGGGCACATCTGATGACAGTGTGGCATCTATACAAGCACTTTGGTGACATAGGTATGCTGCCACAGTGCGTATATATATAATCTATACCTTGATAGTAGTAGCTATGTTACTGAAACTGTTAGTGTACTGAAAACTTTCTTTGAAGAAGCAGCAATGTTGAGGTTAGGAAGAATTTTGTGTATTCTGAAAGTAGCTCACATGTGACTAAATGTTCTCAATCTTGGAGATGTTTTGTGCTTTGCTGTTAAAGCCAAAAAGCAAATACTTTTCCCAGTTTTGTTAGCATGATCCAGATGTTGATCAGGTATTGCTTTAGGATATTTTTACCTCTTTTCCAGGAAAGGGGGGTATCTAGCTTCAACAGATACTGAGACTCTAACATCTGAAAAATATGTCTCTGACAAACGCTTACAGGCTGAACCTTGCTATATCCAGGTGAAAATAAAAGGTAAAGCTGAAGGTACTCCTCTGCCTATGAGTCCATCAAGCGTATTACTGGCACTCCAGATCATATTGATTTATTGCTGTGTCAGTGCAGCCTTAGGAGTAGACAGCTCAAATTTGATACCTGTTTTAGGCAGAATGTGATCATTTCAGTTCTTTCAACTGTACGAAAAGCAGTGTGACTTAATTGAAAGTTTTGCCAGTAGTTAATTTCTGTGCACTTCTGTTTTGTAGATTGAACAGGTAATTTCAGATAAAATATACCTGGTATTAAGTTGTTTACAAGCACAGAACTGGACAAGATCTCATTTGCATCTAACCATTTATTATTATGAGAAATTGTATGGGATAATGAGTTTTTTAAAGGATCAGGGTTCTCTCTTGAAGCTGCAAAGACTTTTGTTCCACACTGGCTTTGTTGGGGAATCCAGAGCCTTAGCAGGAATATTCATGGGAATATGGTGGGAATTCTCACTTAGCTCAGCCTGTTAATTTAACAACTTTGTCATTAGTATTTGCTGCAGAGCACTACCAGTATTTACTGGAAAACTTTTGTGTTCCACTTTAGCTCTGTTTTGCTTGGCAAAACAACTCATAGTCTCAGTTTCATTTCATAAAGTAGTTATCAGTAATCCTTACTCCTTCTTTGCCTGTGATCCAATTTGAATTTGCACTTATTGAAAGTATTTTGCTGCATTTGTAATTGTTGTTCCAAATGGTGTTTCACCAGTATTAATACTATTTTGTAGGGTTCTTTCCTGCTTCTGCTTGATATATCTCACCTCGTATACCTTGGCAGCTGTGAATAAAGCAAATCTGTCGTACTTGACATATTGTAGGGGTCTGATGGTTGACCTGTGCATCCAGTCTTCTCATTACGGCCTTTGATATTAACTTTCATTATGCAAGAAAACTGTATTTAACATTTTAAAATTTGATAGCAGACTGTTCCCTCTGGCCTGAAAGGGATCCATCTGTCTGCTGCCATACATTTGTTGTCACAATTCTTAAGCATGCTGTGTAGTGTGCATAATCAGTTACCTAAAGTATCGAATCAGGTTATTGCCCAAATCAGTCATTCAGGAGCATGATTAGAAACTTTTCTTTGCTCTCATAATTCCCATTTAGTACAATCGTGCTTTGCTCCTGCTGTAGCCAGTTCTTTTACACCTTAGATCCTTGTATAAATCTCCACATTGTTGGAACTATCTTGTATGACACCCCGCTGAGGTATGCTCAGCTTCAGGTTAAATGTAGTGCAGTTCTTTTGTTGAAGAAATCACAAAAATACCAGCCAATTTAAGTACCATTTCTCATGCTGTGATTGATCCCTTTTTCATTTGTCTCTGGTTTAATTATTATTTTCTTCAAAAATCTAATCCTCTAAAACCTTTCAAACTGCTGAGGTCAGACCAGCCAGTTTGTAATTGGCTGAACTACACATCCCTCCTTGAAAAATGTTTTTAACCTTTTTTAATTAACATGCTTTTTTTAGTTACTTCTTGTCAGTTCAAAATATCCAAGTTACAAGTACTGTATGGTGTCTCAGTTTTGTAATTCCAGTCTGACAAAAACAATGCTTTTTTACAATGTTTTTTAATGTGATTTTTTTTTTTCTTAATTAAGATGCACTACTTAATTTTTGCCTGGTAGCTATAACCTTGTTTTTTGGTTAGTTATTGGCAAAGATGTTCTCATTAGTTTGATTTAATATGAGAACATTAACCATTTATGTCAACATGCTTTTATTTAGATATTTTCTGGAACCATTTGAAGAGATAAAATAAGTGGCTTAACAATAGTAAAATATAGAATGTTTTAATTGCTTTGATTTTTATTGAGATTTGTAATAAAAGGTAGTGGTTTAAATGTCTAAATATAATTACATTGAAAACACTAAAAAAAATTATGAAAGTATCATTTTAGTAGTAGCTGATCTAATAAACGTCTACTACAGTGTGCAGACAATGAGTGAAATTTTCAAAGTCCCCAAAGAGATTGGGTGGGTAAGTTCAAATGACTGAGCTACCAGTAACCTAAGTAATGCAAACTATTTTTACATGCTATGATTTGGGAGAGCAGATAAGTTAGGTTCTGTATCCTAATTTTCCTTAAAAAATCTGATTCTGGATGTTTCAGGCTTTGAAAATTAATTTCTTTTATTAATAGATTGGACAGGTGAAAGCAAACAACCCTACTTGCTCAGTTGCAACAAACACGCTCATAAACTCAAAACACTCTCAGTTTATGAGAATGTGTGCTGCAGCTGAGGATCAGAGTTGGTTCTGATGAAACTACTGCTTCTGTTTACTAAAGTATAAAGCTCAAGACAAAACTAAAGTTGGTACTGTACAACAAACTATGTTTTCTAGGTATGAGTGTATGAAAATGATAACTTTTTATCCACTGCAGAGGCAGATACATGGTTAATAACATATATACAAGAGGTGAATGAATCTGTATGTAATTGCAGTTTCAGAACATCTCTACTCGTGTTTTCCCATGACTGCTTTTGAATGGGAGTCAGTGTTTCTACTGTCCTGCCTCCTCCCCAGCCTTTTTCATCTTCCTTCTTTACGCTTGCATCAAGGCATCAGTATTTTGGCCAAGACATTTGATATGTACACACATATTTGTGTGCGTGTATATAAATATATTTTAAAAAAACCCTCAGGGTTTTAGCTCTCCTAAGATTCTATTAGGCTAGGTGAATGAATGCCGCAAGTGCTATTTGTGAGTGACTAGGATTGCACAAGGGAAAGATAGTGCCACAATAATGCCATCTAAATTTCTTTGAACTGGGTTTAAACTGGTTTGGGAATGTGTATCTTGTAATGACAGTAAAGCTGAAGATGTGTGTTGTCCCTCTTGCAGAAGTTTTTTGACATCAGAGCTGGTGACATGCTTTTGCTGTTCAAAAGTTTTGGAGTCTGTGAGCTCCAAATCAGTGGGAAATCTGTAAATGCTCAGAATTCCAATATAATGTTGTCTTGCACACTGAGAAAAAAGTTAATTATTTTCTATAATAATTTGTGCTTCTGACGATCTGATTACTGTTACTACATGCTTTAGAAAATCACATGAACCACATGTGAAGTAAGGATTTAGAAGAATTGAAGTTGATAATCATATTTACAATTTCTTTCTGTACCAGCAGCATAAGACCAGCTGTTAGGCAGGGGCTTACTGAAGAATCACAGTTCTCAGCCTAGGGCAGGGATGCTTCATGAGGACTATGTGTCAAGTTTTAGTGTTCACATGCAGTTACTAGAAAGAGTGAGTAGTTTCCTTTAGGTAGACTATCATACATTTGTCTACCTCAGGTTTTCCTCTGTGTCTTTCTGGACCATCTGCTTTGTAAGAGCACTGGATTAAATTAATAACATCTGTGTCCAAGCATAGCTTTCTCTAGGTTTACTCCGTGATGTTTTGTCTAAAAAATTCGAACAGCCTTCAAATCTTGTTTGATAAAGGATAGCTTGTATAAAAGCCAATGGAAGAGGAAGCTTTTCATTGATTTAAGTAATGCAGTGTCATGGTTTTCCTATCACCTGTTGCACAATGCTAAGCACAGTAGCCTCAGTTCCATTTTCCAGCCTGCAAGTGGCACTCTGGATGCCCTGACTCCTTCCCCTCTTGCCCCCATCTTACCTGTGAGGATAAGAATGCCCTGCCATTGAAAATAGATTTGTCAAGTAAACACAACAAGGAGAAGTCTTCAGGCAAATTTCAGAAAGGCATGGAGCTGCAGCAAAAAAGGTGTCTTGAGTTGGTGGAGGTACCATGGAAGAACAGTAACTCAGACTGTGCAGTTGCTGATGCCTCAGTTAAAAGCTGAAGTGAATTAGTATTGCTCCCAGACACTTTGTAAAACTTTGCCAGTATGTATGAGCATGATTTAAACACTTGGAATGGCAAGTTTGAAATCCTGTGGCCTAGAAACTTAGTTGAGGAAATCTGACTTGATGGTCAGAACTTCCAGAAAATACCTCATCTGCAGAACCAACCAAGGTGGCTTTACTTCACAGGGAATAGGAAAATGAGAGAGCCAAAAAAGGCAAAAGTTTACATTAACACATTGGAAATTACCCAGTCATTGTGGCTCTAAAGCTTTTTTTATTAGGATGAATGTACTTTTAGAGTATACTTTGCTTGGAGAAAAGCTTATGGGACTTTCTTACTTATTAAAAGACTTCTAGACTTTCGTAGATGTAATATTGTTTAAAAAGCTTAATGGTCTTTGAATATTAGGCAAAGTAAATGAGTTTGGGTAATTTTGGGGAAGCCTACAGTCAGTCAATCTGTTGGTACTTGATAGTGTATTAATACCTGTTAATGTAGAGTACCAAACTTTCTGTGTACTGCTGAAACACATTTTGATGTTTTTGGCTTTATTATTACTTTTCAGGGTATTTGGCGTTCAAGATTTGCTTTCTTGTACTTGTTTTTACTAATACAGTTCAGTTCAAATTGGGAGGAGTGGCAAACAAGAATTTCAAATGATAAAGATATAGGGGAGAAGTTACTTTCTACTACATAAATACTTTGTACAATATAAATCATTTTTCCTTTGTATTTTATTTGAAATTAAATAAAGTGGTACTCTGAATGTCTCATGAGAACTGATTCCATGTAGAAATTGCACATGTGGTTCTCTTTTCCCACCTGTTCAGGAAGAATATAGTACAATATGGGATTAAAGAGAAGTGTGAGCCTTAGCATCAGGGCAACGTTACCTTGTACAGCAGAGAAGTATGTCCTAGATGGCATCATTCTTTTTAAAAAATTGTGTCTGTGTTTTTGCATATTAAAAAAACAAGTGTCCTGTCTGGTGAATTTTTTTTTTTCACCAGTCCTTAATTCTGGTTTGTTTTAAATGAAAATAAGTGACTGTGAATCATTTGATGAACATTTGGTATGATAATAAATTGTACAGTAAGTATTTCTTTTGAGACCTGGTTTCAAATGTAACTTTTATCACAAGTGAAAGTGAGTCTTATGATCTAGTTTCCTTTGTAGCTAAGTCATTTAACTCAGCGTTGCTGTTGTTTTAAGAATGCCAAGTTAAAAATATATTAGATGACATTGTTTGATGTAAATTTGTCCAGTCCTAGTCATTCTGTATCTGACTTCTCCTGTTCCCTCATTTTAATAAGCACTAAAATTTTGACTCTCTGAAATGGGAGTTTAACTGCAGTGATGGTTGTTTCTAGAAATAATGGTTTTAGATAGGCTTTTATGTATTTAGTTACATAGTAAAAAACTTAAAAGATTCCTTTGTTTTATTAGGAGTCCACATCTCCAGTTGTTTCACCACAGCAATCCCCACCAACCTCTCCACATACATGGAGGAAGCACAACCGCCATCCCAGCGGAGGGAATAATGAGCGACCTCTTGCTGGACCTGGGCCTTTTTGGGCTCCATTTAGTGAAGTACAACCAGGTATAAATGTCTTGTTATGCTTCAGCTGTAACCCAGAGTTGTGGAATTCTTAAATAAGTATAATAAATGAGCTTAGGACAATTTATCTTTACGTTTTCCAGTCCTGGAAATTTCTTGCAGATTCAAGTGTCTGTGTTGATAGCAGCACTGTAGAATCTGTGTTCTTGCATATGGCAGATCTATTTATTACTGTCACATGGGAAATTGTAAGGGTTTGGAGGGAGGGAAAGAGAGTGTGTGAGTTTTTCAGTGGAAAGTTTTTCAAAACAAAACTGGTAATCCTGTTGAAATTGTGCAGAAGCTGTCAGTATACCTAGAAATGTGGGGACCTCAAGGGAAAGAAGCAGATAATGTATTGTTTGTTTGAATTATATTTTTAGTAGATTAGTTGAATTGCCAGAACAATTAATTTGATTTCTTTAAAGTTTATGTAAACAACTGAAATTTCTGCATTTCCAATCTGTCAAGGTAGAACCACTTGTTACAGTGAAGCTTTTCATCCTTTAGTGTTCTTCATTTAACACGAAGACCCTCCCTGTTGTTGTATTGTATTCAGATTTAAAAGCTTTCCCCCTTAATATCTCTTATTTTAAAAAGTTCTGTTTTCTTTTCTGATACTTGGTAGTCTTAACAAATTTGGGAGCAATTGTAATTCAGGTTTTGATTTTGATGATACTGCTAAATAATATGTTGCATTTTGTAGGCTGCAGTTTGAGATTGAGCTGTGATTGCTTGGTTTATTTCAGTTATGATATTCCAAAATTGGTCTGTTACATTTCAGTTACTGTCATTCTGTCGTTCTAAGCATCCATGGAGGAACAGGGCTTGGATTAAAATTGGTTGGATGAGAAAATAAAACTTTAGAAGTGAAGTGGGTTGTGTGCAGAGGTTTACGCCAGTGTCTCGAATGTCATTTGCTAGTAAGTCCCAGTCAATTTACAATTTAAAAAAAAAATTAGTCTGCTCATTGCATATATAATCCCTTCTAAGGGTTCAGTCCAAGCACTGTCAGCACTCAATTTCTCATAATTTTTTCTCCTATAGTTCAGTTGATTTGTGTTTCTCTAAAGCTGAAATACAAGTATGTCTGATTTCTAACTTGTGAAGTTTTTCTGACTTAAAAAGTCAAGTACTCCAGGACAGTATGCAAACTCTTCCTAGTGTTGAAGAGTTCAATATTGTTATCTTAAAAATAAAGTTGTAATACCATGTTAATATTTCAGTTTGGTAATGGTTTCCCTGTGATGTTTAATGGATAAGTTTTTCAGAAATTGTCTGAGCATATTTTTGAACTAGCTCAGTATTCCCTGATTTTATATTCCATACTGGAACACATTCATAGTTTATTTAAAGTAATTCGAAGGTGCTATTATAGAAGGTTTGTCTGTTCTGGCAGTGCTTAAGATAAAGTGGTTTTTTCATGTATTAGTTTAAGAAAAATTGTCATCATAATTTACTGTGGATGATCCTTTTGCACTGCAGATCATTAATTATTGCTTTGAATTTCAGCTGTTATAGGCAGTTCATAGTTTTTCTCCCCTCTCTTGATCCTATGTTTCAAGGACAGTATTTACAGAAAATTAGGTTCTCGTGACATTTAGATAAAACCAGATAGATTGTTGGTTAGTTTTCTTAAAATCAGCATTACAAGCTCATCTTGATTCCAGTGCAAGATGTTTTTAGAAACCGGGTGAAGTGTTATAGTTTCAGTAGGACTGTGCCATTTCACTTGTGATCCAAGAAAAATGAGAACCCAGGTCTCTCTGCTTGTATTTTGCTTTATTCTCAAACTTTATTTCACAGAATGAGGCTGTCAGCTGTAATCATGGAACCTCAAGTGTGAAAATGTTTCTGGTGGGTCAGATAATAAATGGCATGTTGCCTGCAATTGGAAGGGCAAAAATCAAATCTAATTTTTTTGTTGGAGAAGGATGTATTTAAACAGGAAGATTCTGACTTATGCATAGTAAATGTTCCATTGTATCCTCATACTCCCACTATAAACAAAGTTAGACAGTGCTTTCTCTATTGAATTGGGCTGTAGAATAATTATTGGATGATAACTCAATTGTTTTTAAAAATCTTACACCTTGTCTTGCATTAGAAATCTAAAGCATAACTTATAGCTGTAGTTATCAATTCCTTAAGAAAGAAAACCTGTTCTCATCTCAACAGAGCAAAAGAATTTGGATTTTACAATTTTTTGTCACTGTGTTGTCCAGTAATTCAATTAGGATAGTGTTAATGATGCTTCATATATTACTGGTTTCTGAGGCACCGTCACAACTAGCTTAATGTGCTTACAAATATGAAATCAGAAGCCAAGGCTTGTTACCATCTCTCTTCAAGAATTTTTGAAAAGAGAGCCCCAAAGGATGCATCTGTTTTACTTTGATATCAGGAATTAAAGTTCAGTGACAGACATTGATTACTTGTGTAGAATATTTATAGTTAGCTCAGGCCTCATCCTGAAATGTCAGAGTCAAGTCTGTTAAAACCTGAGTCTCTCAAGTCTTCCAGGTACCTTTGATTTAGTAGTTTAAGATAACATCATGATTTTTTAACAGCTTTATGTCCCTGCTCTGGCTTGCATCTCCAGTCTGGAAAAGTCTTCACAGAATAATCCAGTGGATGACTGCGCACCTTGTAGGAAGCAGAATTGTATATGAGATAAGAGCTTCCTGTTCCTATAGTTATAAGAGGGCAAAAATTAATAGTCCATACTTTTACCTTTTAATCTCATTTTGCCCTACAGCTCCAGCTGCTAGAATGTTGCTTATATTGACAAACTTGGGAGAAAGAACCCTTCCCTTCTTCAAATGATAGTTGAGTGGCATGTCAGAATGTGAAAATTACTTTTTATTACCTTGTAGTCTGTTGGGACTGGATGCAAAGCAGAATATTTATGTTGGTAGTATCCAAATAATGATCTAAAACAATTTAAAAAAAAAATCTGAGATCTTCTGTTCTGTCCTAGGACATTTGTTAGCTTTCTTTGGCATGATATCAGAGTTCTGTGTTGATATCTGAATATATCTGAGAAATTGCAGCCCTAAGCCACCCTTGTTTCTTTTCTCTTTGGGAGAGATTTTGTAGCAGTTTGTGAACACTTCAGGGATAGAAGTGGAACATGTCTACTGTGCTAACAGTTCCCTTGCTTCTTTAGGGCCCTAAGATATTTACTGGGCTTGCAGGGGACTGAATAGTCCTTTGTCTCCTAGTTAATGCTTCAATAACTGATGATAATGGACCTTGTTACGAGCTATGTGTTACTGTTACCTGGGCATAAGCTCTCCAGCATTTTATCTTATTGTCAGAATTGTATTCAACTTCTGGTTTTGTTTCACCACAGACTGATGATAAGGAGAGCTCTTCTTAGTTTACAGAGTTAGTTGAAAATATAGTTCTAGTAAACCCATATTTGTCTAGTTATTGAAAAGTACGTGTTAACTAGACTGACATATAAATGGAAGTGTAAGAAATATTCTAAGTAAAGGGGGCAACTTTTATTCCAAAGGAAATGAGATAATTTTTCGTAAGTTATCAACGTGTTGGTAAGATGTTCAAGCTGTAGGAAGATATAGGGCAGCTACAGGCGTGTGGTAGGCCTTCATACTAAACATAGAGCATTAGACTTCACCAGATTGTTCAAATCTCGTAATTGGTCTTAGGCCTCTTCTCCATTCAAAGTGGTGTTACAGGTGTTTTCACTGATGAAGGTGCACAGAGACCATTGAAGGCTTTCTTCACTGGGTTACAAATCATAAGATAAAAATAGGCCAATGGTTTTGAGTCTTCTCCGTGACCCAGTTTTCTTCCAATTTCTCTTCCTCCTCTCTGTTTCCAGTTTGGTTTTGTCAAATTGAGTTACTGGCTGGTGGCAGTCCATGAGTATATGTGTAGATCCATATCTCCATGGTTACTAGTAATCTTTCTCCAGTGTTCTCCAGCCTTTCTATTCTGTGTCCTAACATTGAAGAGTAAATAACAGGAACAGTAGAACAAAAATGTTCTTGCTTGTAGTGTTTGAACAGGGGAGAAAGGCAACAGTTCTTGCAATACTTGTAAAGTACTCTGAAGGTGTCATAGTTTGGTGCTGCTGGCATCTCCGTTGCTGTCAAAGTACTGCTTTGGAACAGATACTGTGCTAAGTGGGATATGAATTTAACTGTACCAAGACCAGTTGGTGGGAGAAGTGAAAGAGTAAACATATATAAGGTTAGTGGTAATAATGTCAGTGTCTGAGAGAAGGGCAAAGCCAATGTTTCAAAAATAAAATTTGAGTGTGGCATATAGATAGGACGGATGGGAAGGTCTTGTGTGCATCTGACTGTCTGTTAGTCTTGAAGGAGACAAGGTGGAAAGAGACTGAGCTAGTGTTTGAGAGTTAGGAGAACTACTGAAGAGCCTCAAAGCAAATAAAGCGTTGTCAGACACATTACCTTTGTTCTCAGCACTTTTGGATAAAGTCACTAGAAACTCCAGGCCACATCAGGAGGTTCCAAAAGTGGAGGATGAATTTGGTACAAAAGGAGTAGTTAATAATGCCTTTTTATTGTATTCAAGCTAACCTAAGAAGAAAAAATCCCCCACGAAAAAATAATTTGATTACATTCTCCTCCTGCAGATATTACTTTTTACTCAATGTAATGCAAAATTAAATGTGTTCTGCACAATTATGACTATTGTATGTAGGAAAAGAGCAAAGATAAAGTGGTTCTAAGAATTTTTCTTATTACTTTTCATTTATGGAATGAAAGAGTAATTGCATGTTGCAAGATATTAGATAGCAGTATTGTATACTAACAATTATGCTGTCACTTAAGATGTTAGTCCTCAGCGTGCCTCACAGGTTCTCAAATTTCCTTCATTCTGTTTACTGCAGTCTAGTGTCATAAAGCCTTCAAGAACCAGAATTGTTGATATTTGTCAGCTTCATAAACTGGTTACCACTATATAGTGGACTTGTCATAGCAGGTTTTTTTAGTCAGCATCATGACAAGAAATTCATGGTGTTTATTGCTTGAAATTAAATCTTACTAGCAGGATTAAATTGATGACATCAGTGTCCTATTTCTTGTTGTGTGGAGGGCTTACAGAAACTCACAGGAAGCTGACCTGTCTTTTAAAAGAAAGTCTGTTTCTATATACAAGGCAGAAATTCTTATTTAAGTATGACTTTATTTGGCATATTTCAAGAGAAGGCATTTAATTGTGCAAGAAGAGTAGATTGATCAGTTTCAGAAATGTTGTTTAGATTTAAGGAGTTAGCATTTCTTTCAGGAATCGAGAAGTAGAATAGAGTCCTGGGATTCTTCTAGACTTGTTATAAATGGTTTGTTTTCTCTCTGATCCCAGTTCCTTAAATTTTTAATTTGCAACAGCAATTTTAAAGAATTTTGATGTTTTTGGACGTAGAGCAGTGGATGGCCATATCTTTCTGTATTTGCTTCATTATTATTTGAATATTAAGACATTGAACATTGGCAGTACTTCAGAAGTAGATTATAGCAGGGCACTGGGTGAATCTCAGTTGTTGTGTTCCAGATAGTTAGTACATAGCAGATATCACCATTCTGTATGGAATTTTATTATTCTTGGCCTGTTTTTAGCAACTGAGTTAAGTTAATGTAGAAATGATGTAGAGGAAAAGTATTATCTGTGCCAAAAATCCCGATTCTTAAAAGGAATTTCCAAGACTTTGTTCTTTGAATGGCAGACTAAAACATAAAAAAGAAAAAAGTTTAATAATGATAACGAAGTCAAATGCTAGTATCATATGCCACTTTTAAATAGTATTTGTCCATACAAGTGTTGCTTATTTCAATTAAATGAAAATGTGGAGTGTTTATTAACTCATTCAAAACCCATTAAATGGGTAAAAAAACAATTTACATTTTCCATGTGTTGCAATAAGCTCATTCCTCAATTCTGTCTTTTTAGTGCAAATTGAAGCTAACCTAATGTAAAAATCTACAGGAGTGAGATGTCAGGAGATGAACTTGGTCACCTTGGTGCAATTTGGTTTTCGTTTTTCTCATCGTTCTACACTATATCTCCCTTACAGGAGATATTTCCATATCCATAGTTCTTTCTCAGTTTTCAAGGTTGTCTTTTGAAAAGGAAATGTTTCTTCTACTTTCAGGCTCATCTACTTCTAGTGATCCCATATGGTCTGGCCATTCACCACCACCCCATCAAGAAAATTGGGTCAGTTTTGCAGATACCCCACCAACCAGTGCTCTTTTAGCCATGCATCCTGCTTCTGTCCAGGTGTGACACTTTATTGGTATTTGATTTGCTTCATTCAGATTGATGTTGCAGTCCTTGTTTTTTTCCGTCATAATTTTCATTGCAGATGTTTACTGTGTATCTGTGCTGTAGTCTGTTCACTGCTATTTACCCAACAGATACTTGTTTCATTGAGTTGCCTTAATTTGGGATGATTAAATTAAAGCTACTAATTTTGAAAATGTCAACAATTAAGACTTTAAAACATTTGTATTTAGCTTTTTATGCATATGTGCCATACTTTTTTTTTTTTCTGCTTACATACTTGCAGTCATTCCATATGCATCAGTGTGCAAAAATACCCTGTCATTATCCTGGAGACACAATCTGCTGATGGTTTCCTGCAGTTTTTAAACTACTGTGAGATTTAACTATGCTTTATATTTTGAAGGCAAGAAGATGAGAATTCGTAGAAGCATTTTAGGTAGATAATACTGAGGAAAAATATTTCATTTCAGGACCAGACAACAGTACGAACTGTAGCATCAGCTACAACAGCAAATGAGATTCGTAGGCAATCAAGTAGTTATGATGACCCCTGGAAAATAACTGATGAACAAAGGCAGTATTATGTAAATCAGTTTAAAACCATTCAACCTGATCTAAATGGATTTATACCAGGTAAGTTATTCTGCACAAAATATAATTTTGGGTGCATCAGTTCTGTTACAAAGACTTTGTTTTGTACTTAGGCTTGCATACTATTTTGAAGGAAGTTCTGCATTTTGCTGATAATAGTCTACTATAGTTCAGTATAATTCAAGAAAGACTAGAAAATAATTTGTCTTTTTCCTTTAACACTAGTAATCAGTGCCATTTTCCCCAGAACCTTTGCTAAATAACTCCTCACCTTTATAGTAAGTGTGAGTCTTGTAATGATTTCATTTGCCTTACATGTTAAAAAAGGTTGTTGCCATTTTTCAGGATCTGCAGCTAAAGAATTTTTCACTAAGTCAAAACTACCTATTCTTGAACTTTCTCATATTTGGTAAGTGAAGATTATTTAAAATAATTATTAATGGTAGCTGTTTAGAGAGATGACAGCTATCTGGTAGACATCTAATAATTACTTACTAGAAAGTGTTAAAGTAAGATTTCACTACTACACTAGTACGTTCAGTCCTGCTCATATTTATGCCGGTATTACTTTAGTGGGTTTTAATGGGTCTAGGCTGGTACTATTTACAAGGCACTTTGAGAAAATTTAAAACTCTTCGGAGTTAGAAGCAATTTATTTGAGGTTTTTATTGTTAAAAATGCATTCAAATGTAATTAATTATTTCCTTATCTGTATTTATTTATTCATTTATTAAGTAAATTAAATGAAATATAGACATTCACATATTTTTAAATACAATTTGTGGTACATGATGACAAATTTAGCTTTGAGTTTGTGCAAGATTTCTATTTCATTGTATTCTGGAATTTTTACTGCATCATTGCATGCTATCATTAAATGGCTTACCTTGGCAGGTGCTATCTTCCTTCCAGTGTAATGATTCCTATTTCAGGTATTTTCCCATTTAAAATAAATCCTGTTGCCTCAGCATTATAATTTCAGTAGTATACTTTGCCAAAAATCTGAGGCAAATAATATTGTGTAGTACTGTCTTTAATGGGTTAAAAACCATGGGAGATAAAAGTGACTTTAAATGATCTGTAAGCTCTTATTAATGAAAGCTCATCATCTTGAAGAGTAAAGCATGTAATGCTGATATGAAGTGTTTAGTAGGATAAAGTAAATGATAAACTTTGCTCATCCAAGTAGCAAAACAGAAGCCTGTCTTTTGGAAATAAAACAACCTTTAGAAATTTTATTTATACTAAGTTTTCCTTCTTAGGGAACTGTCAGATTTTGATAAAGATGGTGCACTGACATTGGACGAGTTCTGTGCTGCATTTCATCTGGTAGTTGCTAGGAAGAATGGGTATGATTTGCCAGAAAAGTTACCTGAAAGTTTAATGCCCAAACTGATTGATTTGGAAGACTCGACGGGTAAGATATGGGTTCAACACGTATGTCAATATTTTAAAATTATAGTCTAATTGTTACAGTATATCAGCAGATATTTGTTTGTATGAGCAGAAAGCATTTGTCAATATGAAGTAAAGCATTCTGCAATTTTTAGAAGTCTTAGTGCTCAAAGCTAATTTGAGCATGTTCGTATTTCTGTAGAGGGTAGTTATTTAGGAACAGTACACATACACTATTACATTTGGAAATACTTTAAAGGATAAGGAAAACAAAATTGTCACAGTATGGATTTTATTCATGACCAGCTGTTCTATTCCTGTTTCCCAATCCAGCTATACTTTAGACTCACTTTCAAGTGAATATGCTTTCTGTTCACCCTCATTTTGTGAAAATATGGCATGAGTTTCTAAGTATGGAAGGCACTTAGAAAATATTCCCAGATTCAATGCTAAGGGCAGGATAGCTGTTTAAAAGGATCGGTACCATAGACTTTTTTTTAGTTCAACTCCTGTCTTGAAAGCAGATGTATCCTTCATTGCGTTGGCACCTAGTTGTTCTGTACATTGCCCTTTACCTTTGGGTGCTCCCAGAAAAACCTCTGAATGTATGAGTTCTGCTTCTTAATATCTGCCAGAAAACTCAGTCTTATAACTGAAAAACAAACTACTGTTCCGTGTAAAAGTGGTGTTTAAAAACAGGATGTTTGTGACCATCTTCCTTTTTCTATTTTTAAATGGATAAAAAAACCTGAGTATTTTAAAGCTGCTTTAGATTACTTTTTAACAAGGAGTCTTTGCTTAGAATGGCAGGTTATATTGTGAGTGCACAAGTACTATGATTTGCTAGAATTTTATTTCTATTCACTAAATACTTCAAAGTATTCTTCATACTGTGTTTGTAGGTTGTAAAAGGCTTTAATCTCAAAAGTATTGATGAGTTCTTAAACTAGATATTGTGTTTCTTATCTCTGCTTTAATAATGAACCCATTTTCTTGGGAGTAGGTTTGCTGTTCGAAGAGCTGCCTCTGAAGTGTTTTCATTTGGAGTAAGCATTTTGCTATGATGAAGATATTCATAAGAAATAGCTGCAGTTAATTGGGCTAATACCTAGCAAATGCCTAAAGCCTTCCCATTCTCTCTATTTTTGTGTTAAAGCGCTGATCAAGCAAAAATCTTCGTAGGAAATGAAATAACATTTATTTGTATATTTGTTGTTACTAGGAAAAAAAAACACCAAAAAACCCCCAAAAACTCCACACCCAACAACTAACTATATTTGTGCTTGATCTTCTCTTGCCTTTAGTGGTAGTAGATTACAGCTGAAGTTGTCTGGAAACTTTATGCATCAGACACTAAACAAAAAAGTGTTATGTGTATGTTTATTGTTCTCATTTTACAGGCAACTTTGTTCATATAAAACTTCTGACTTACTTTCATGAGGTACAAAGTGGCCTTTAAATTTGAGGGAAAACTGCTTTTAAAAGTTTTTCCCTTTGGTATTAAAGGGAAGTTACCCTGTTCTAGTGAATGTTAAAAGGTTACCTTGTGCTTAAAAAATACAAAAATCTGATTGATACTTTACTCTGCAGTTATTTAGAGCTACAATGGAAAAATTAAAGTTCTTGCAAACTTGTGGGGTTTTATCCAATTAGCTTTATTTTATTTATATATTTATTTATTTGAGTCACCAGCATTGGAAATAGCTAATCTTCTCTAGCACATAACATGATTTATCACCAAAACTTCTTTGTTGAATAAAATACTTTAGACGAAGTTATTGATGTGGCTGTAGTTTTATGTTTAGTTACAACAGTCCAAATCTCCAGCATACATTTATTAATTTAAAAGTTAGTGATAGGTCTGTCTACTGCACATACTGAATTACATGAGTTTATCTTAAGGACTGTAAATCAGCCTGGAAAGACGAACCAGTTAAATTTTGGTAATAATTTTTCTTTTTAGTTCCTGTAAAAGTTGTATTTCAATAAAGCTTTCTTCCAACAGTTGTCTTAGAAATAGAAACTATAAAGTGTGATACCAGAGTGTCTTTTTGAGTGCACTTTTTGCATGGGATAGAATTTTGTCAAAGAAAGAAATGGTTGATGATCTTCTGCTGACATGCCTCAGTATGAATAATGTACAGTCAAACTGTTGAAGATGAATTGCTTGAATGTCTTTTAAACCAGTGTGCAAGATAGGAAACTTTATTTCAGAAGTGTTAACAGCGCCATTATTAATCCTGTTCTTTTGTTAGAAAGTTTCCCATTAATCTTCACTATTCCTCTGCACTTGAAAAGTGCTGCTTTTTACCATTTTGACTTTTGAACTAGTGGCCAGCAGAAGGAGGGAGTAACAGAGGGCTCCCTGCACCCTCTGGCTGTGTTCAGACAGGAGAGGAAGAAGTCTCATGAGCTGCTCTGGCAGCCTCTCCCTCATCAGCCCCTGTGAATCCAGTATGTGGCCAGCTGAAGGTGTTCCAAACCTGTTTGAGATATGGTCTTGCTTTACATCTGGTTTCATGACTAGGGATATGTATTTCTCTGACATAGCACAGACTTATTGTATAATTAAGCATTTGTACAGTTGGTTATTTTTCTAGTACAGCAGTACATCTCTACAGAATTGTAATTCCTTTGAACTCAGTTTTTTATCTCAGTTAATAGAAGCTATGAACCTTTACAAAAACTGAAAAGCAAGTTTTGCTTTTCTGTGAATTTTTGTTCGGGTTTCTGCCACAATGCCATTTCTTTGTAAGAAGAAGAATCTGCCATGCCTTATGTCTTACACAGTTACTTTAATCCTTAAAGTTTTCCATAGAATGTCTTATGCATGTTTCCTGGAGGTATTTGCAGAATTCTTTGAATTACAGATAGCTGTGTAGTCTATCCACAACAACTTTCAGCCTTATCTTTTGACTTCGTGTTTAACATTGGAAGTTAGTTCAGTTATCTAGAGTACCGTCAGTGAAATGAAAATTTTGAGGTTTTTAACTTAATAGAAAATTTTAATTCTTGTTACACTTCAGAGCAATTAACATGCAGTATGTATTTCCACAGTACTGCCACTGATATATTTTGGACCTAGAATATTATTATGTGTACAATGACCACAGTATGTCAGCTTGACTACTCGGTGACTTTATGACACCTTGATGTAACCTATTTTTATTGCTTTCCCTAAAGGAAAGCAGTACAAGATGCTAGGTGCTGGATAATTTTGGAAACATTATGGAAACAGCCTCATGTCTGGCTATTTAAAGGAAGTTTACATGATCTCTGAGATTCTGAAGAGTTACTGTTTTCTGTGTGTGGCTTTTTACATGTTAGTAGTACCTCAATTGCCCCTGACCTCAAGGCGGCACAATTAATTTCTCTTGGGACTTCAGTGTTTTGGCTGTGCCTCTTGCTGTCCCTGACAGCTCTTTGGACACAATAATGGGTTGTTACTTTTCAGAGGTACAGGTGGTCACCACTGACTATTCAAGTATTCAAGGGTTTTCAGTTCAATTTGACATTGGGTTTGTTATTAGCTTCTTCTGAATGAAAATTAGCAGGCAGAATATTGAGTTGTCTTAGCAGAAGAGAAGGCTGCAGAGTTCAGCTCTTTAGGAACCTGAATCCAATCCATTTTGTGAATATTAATCAAGTTTTGGTACAACATATTCTTGTGGCAGTCATCTTCAATCCCATACCCATGAAGCAGTCCTTTTTAATGGTAATTTAATTAAACCATTTTTTTCTTGTTTAGTATTTTGTCTTGTTCAGAGTTTTAATTCTGTGGACTGCTGACATCATGTTAATATGTCTAGCTACTTATCAGTCACTCTTTCAACTGTTCCTGTTACTTATACACTGAACAGTTGTAATCAGAACTTTCTGGTTTTTTGAGGCTCTCAGTGCCTTGCTTTAGCTTGCATTGTGATATCCAGAATAGGAGACGTAAGCAGGATTTTGCTGTGTTAGGCAGAATGCTTAATCTGCTGTTCAGATTTACTTTGAAAGAAATTTAAACAGTGCCAAAGGACCATTGCAATGTGACAGCTACTAGACTTAGTTTGCGAAATGTGAATGGAAACACCATTGTTCTAGTAAGGAGGCTTGAAACTAATATTCTTTCGGGACTGATCTAAAGGAATTATTTTCTTAATCTGTTTTCTTTTTTGTGTGTGTTTGTATTGAGATACTGGTTTTGCTCTGACCTTTCATACAAGGAAGTATTTTGTTCTGTAAGATGAAATGCTCAGTGCAGGATATGATGTAATAAACATTAGTTAACAAAATAAAAGTTATTTTCTCATACTGTAGGGAAAAACTGTTTGATTCCATATATAATAAAAATCTGAAAAAGCTATTTAAAAGCTGAAGTGCTGGGAGATAGCATGGTACAGAGTAATCTTCAAAGTCTAATTTTCAGAAACATCCTTAAAATAAGAGTAGTAGCTGATAAACAGGGTATTTAACTTAATGAGAGTTGTGGTCTTTGGGTTTTGTCTGCTGCTAAGTATTTACTTGAAAAAGATGAAAGCAAAGGGCACTTTGCACTTTCCGTGAGATGTGAGCAACTCTTCTAAAAATAAACTGAATGCAATTTATAATTTTTGTTTATAGTGATTCCTGTCGTTTCAGAAGTTGGGGAACAGACTGGTGAGGTAGGTTACTCCGGCTCTCCAGCAGAAGCACCTCCAAGCAAGTCTCCATCAATGCCATCGCTAAACCAGACCTGGCCAGAATTGAATCAGAGCAGTGAGGTTAGCACTTTATCTAACAGTTATTTCATTGTGAGTCAATAACTAAATTTTGTATGCATCCATAATTTATCATAAGTGAGTTGTTGATCACAAATCATGGAATAGTTAGCAAGACAATAGACACAAGAAGGTTCTGTAGAATGTAAAAAAAAATTTTCATTCTGATTTTTCTGTCTCATTGTGAGATGAGCTATTTAAAATGTTGTCATTAACGGTAATTAAGCTTTATATTAATCACAAAATTATCTCATAGCTTTTTTTAGAAAAGTTGAATTAATTCCTCATATTTTTTCATTTAGGGCATGTTTTCAGTTGGGGTTTTTTGTAACCTCTGAAGAACTTTTTCTGCAAACTTTTCCTAAACTACAGAATATGTTTCTGACAGATCTGGACATTGAGACTTATTTCTGGAGGTGATTTTAGCCTGAAATATCACCAGTAACATAGAGAAGTCATAGGCCTGGGTTTGTTTCAGAAGCAGAGACTCAGAGTTGACTCTGAAGCCAGCCACTGGCTAAATTCATTTAAATCTTAAGTTTTTACTGTTATGTACTTCTGCTTCGTCATCCTTAAGCATGCATATTTGCTATATAAGCAGTCTTCTTAGTAGTGCTGTATATTTCATCAGAACTTGAAAGTGAAGTTAGCAAACATTATTTTTTCTATTTTTTTTTCCCTCACAAATGTCCATTGCTTAAAAGGCCTGTAAGGGATTGACTCCTACATTTTTCTTATTGCTCTGTTTTAACATTTTTGCCTCTTATTTAGAATAAAACATGGGTTTATTCTAAGAGCTACTTCAAATCCTGCAATGAGTTTCTGACTGCAGCCATATACAAAGATGATGTAGGCTTACTTTTCATTATGAGGGGGGAAAAATAATGGAATTATTTTTGGAAAACTATTTTTTATTATCAAGGAGTCAGTAAGAATTGAAAACTTGTTTTAACATGTAAGAGAGTTCTGTCAGTAGCTGTCTTACCTTCTATTGAAAGAGCCTTTTGTGGCTCTCTTTCTTTCTTCATTTAGACTTCAAGTGAATAGAAAATTGGTAATAAAAGATTTAGGTGAACAAAAGGAAAGTCAGCACGAAGCAGAAAATAAGCACATTTTTAGGATTAAAGTTAGGAGCAGAGGAAGCTTCCTTAATTTCTCAAGAGGAAAGGTCTTTATAAAGTCTGCTGTTCCTCCTAAGGACAAATGCTTGCCTCATAGTCACATCCTTACCAAATAAAAAAATGTTGGCAATTATTTAGTGATTCTTAGTTGTTCTGTTTGACAGAGTGACTCAGACTGCTGGTAGGAAGCTGTGTTTTAAGAGTGAGGTGGAGCAGATATTCATTCAGTTGTTGCTAAAAAGCTGAAATGTCTGCATCTGTATTAAAATTTGCACAGACACATTCCCTTGTGTTTTCAGTAAAGATTTACTAAGCTAATCATTTGGTAACCTGCATCATAATTGAACAGATTCCTTCAGTGTCTAATGCAACTCAAACCAATTGAATAGGGTAATTCCACTAGTGGAACAAAGTGAATTACAATTGTGTCTTACGAAATCTTGTTTTAGAATCTTGTCTTACGAAACTGACTATGCATTCACATAGATAAGGTGGTATTTTCTTTTTGAAAGTGTGCTAAAACTTAAGAGGTTTCAAAAAGTTCTCACAGTAGCTGTACTACTGGATACTAACTATACTAAAATAAGAGTTGAACTAAATGTTTAGTTTTTTGTTCTAACACAAAGGAATTTCTGATTTTTCAGATGTGTTGCTGTGCCTGTTTCTTTCTTCTCAGCATTTTCTCTTCAGCATGAGTCAGGTCAAAGTCCTCAAGGTTTTAATTCCATGAAAAAATTTCTGGTATTGCTGCAGGCACCAGTTAATTGGTTCCTCTTTCAACCTCTTATAAATGTCATCAACAAATGTATTGTTTCTAAAAGCTCTGCATCTTTTGATTATCTGTCATTCCAGGCAGTCTCATCCTGTTAGTCTCAAAACTGTTGGTTACTCCATTCTTTTTAGCTCGTAGTTGATTTATAGAATGCAGTTGCCAGGCTCAGTTACTGGAGACTTCCAAGTATAGACCAAGGCATCATTTTAAAACTTCAGAATAAAGAGCACCATGAAAATCTACCTAACTTTGATTACTGCGTGCTTCACACTCTTATCTCTTCACTCATCACTTCTTTCTCACTTCAGACGTCTTTTCCATCCAATGCTCAAGGCTGAGCACTTAGTTCTGAAAGTTTAAAATAATTGAAAAGCCTACTACAGATTTTTTGTTGTAAACTGTCTAGTGTCATGCAGTCGTCATATTAGCTTTAACACAGATACGGAGATTTGCTTTTAAGTTCACAACTGTTACACCTTGTTTCAAATGTCTTGGTGTTCTATTCATAATGGTTCAGGTTGCTGTGAGTTTTAGTTTCTAGTAATTAAGCTTTTGAAAGTAATTTAAAAACATTTTTGCAATTCTAGAAGACAAATACTGTAGCTTTAGCCAGCATGAGTTTTACCCCGTCAAAGCTGTTAAATTTTGCAGAGTTGTTTACTGTCCCAGTGCCAGGCACTCACAAGAGTCGCTTGCTCACCCTCCCCTACCACAGCTGGGCAGAGGAGGGAAGAGGAAAAAAAAAACGGGTTAACAGAGGCTTCATGGGGTGAGATAAGGAGAGGGGGAGAAATATTTCAAGGGCAAAACAGGCTCAACCTTAGTTGCTCAGTGAAATTTATTACTAACAGAATCAGAGGAGGGTAATGAGAAGTAAAATAAGCCCTTAAAACACCTTCCCCCCTCCCGCCGAGCCCTCCCTCCTTCCCACCAACAACACAGAGAGGCAGGGCATGGGGGTTTGGTCAGTCCATCACCAAGATTTCCTTCCGCTGCTCTGGGAGATGAGTCCTTCCCTGTGAGGCCGTGGGGTCCCTCCCACGGGAGACAGTTCTCTGTGAACCTCTCTGGTGTGGGTCCACTCTCAGGAGCAGCAGCCAAGCCGCACCTGCTGCAGCGTGAGCCCCTCCCACGGGCACACAGCCCTCCCAAAACTGCTGCAGCGTGGGTCTCTCTTCCCACGGGGTGCAGCCTCCAGGGACAGGCTGCTCCAGCCTGGAAGCAGGGGCCTTCTCTCTCCACTGGGTCTCCCACTGGATCACAGCCTCCTTCAGGCATCCACCCACTCCAGCGTGGACACCTTCCCCACGGGCTGTGGGTGGATCTCTGCATCCCCCGTGGACCCATGGGCTGCAGGGAGACAACTGCTTCACCGTGGTCTGCACCACAGCCTGCAGAGGAATCTTGGCTCTGGCACCTGGAGCACCTCCTCCTCCTCCTTCTCCACTGACCTTGGTGTCGCCATGTTGTTTGCCCACACATGTTCTCACCTCCTCCTCTTCTCTGACCAGAAGCAAAACTGTGTGACTTTGTTTTGATTTTCTTCTTAAATATGTCATCACAGAGGCATTACCAGCCTCTTTCATTGGCCCAGTTCTGGCCAGCAGCATGTCCATCTTCACAGCCATCAGATTGACTCTGCTGGACATGGTGGGGAGCTTCCAGCAGCTTCCTCACAGGAGCCATCTTAGCGGCCCCCCTACTCCCCAAAAGCAGACTGTGCCAAACCAATACAGAGATGCAGTCCAGTCTTAATATATTTAGTTTTCTGTTAACCAGGGAATTAGCAGTAGCTGACTTCTGGTAGTATTTCAGAATGGAGCACAACAGCATATTTCCTAGAACAGTAAGGAGGTGTTGGCATTTATGTGTCTGTGTCCAGCTAGGGAGCCCAAGGACAAGTAATAAAGGTACCCGCAGTTTGGCTTCAGAGCAGTACAGTAAGATAGATTAGGCATCCATCTGTAACAAATAATATTTTACCATTTATCTTAACTATAAGTGCTGTATGTCCTATGGAATTTTTTTTAAAGTAACACTATTTCTGTAATCAAATGGTCTGTTTGCCAGTCTCAGTAGTAACTGTGAAGCCACTGGCCAAATCAAGTTTAAAAGGGTAGTGGTAGACCTAAAATAAATATTAATATGGTTCATGAAAATGAGCAGCTGTGCAAATGCAAGAGGCCAAATCAGGAGAAAGGCTGGCAGAACTTGGCCATTAAATTTCTGACTTAGTAAAAACTAGCTCACTAACAGATTTGTATAGCTTCAAAGTACTTGCAATGCTGCCTGTTCATGAAGGAGTGGGGTGACACAGAGATGA
Organism: Oreocharis arfaki; assembly: GCA_013398015.1. Classification (NCBI taxonomy): domain Eukaryota; kingdom Metazoa; phylum Chordata; class Aves; order Passeriformes; family Paramythiidae; genus Oreocharis; species Oreocharis arfaki. The sequence continues at coordinate 2,275,836 of VZRR01009625.1, read as the reverse complement.
ACTGTTTAATACAGAGAATATTAAACAGGGACAGAGCAGTTGGGAATCCTTACTAAAACAGTTTTGTTAGATTCTGTCCATGAAGAGGGTAATTTTCTGTGTTAAAAACAAATACAAATAAAAAACTTCAAACCAACAGAAAATGACAACAAGAAAAAATGACCAGGAAAAATATTTGCTCCCATATGAATAGAATTCCATAATCTTTGCCCTAATTTAAAGTTTGAGATGAGGAGATAAGGGGCTTTATCTACAAGATGTTTTACCACACACGACAGCAATTACAAATTTAGTTAACATTTTTCTGAATTTCATTTTATCTGATTGCAAACAGTTGTTTAGGCATTTCCTTAAGAAGTTATTTCTGAAGTAACTGGCTTAGACTTGGTTCACATACAGGCTGTTCAGTGAATATAGTTTGGTGTAGAGGAGAACATGAAATTAGGTTGACTAACACCATATAGTTTGTCCTATATCTTCTGGAATCATTTAGATTTATTTACCTATACAGATGGGACAAGAGTATCACACACAGAATATTCTGAGTTGGAAAGGACCCACAAGGGTCACAGAGTAAAACACCCAAGTTGTTTCCACATCTCTAACATATTTTTTGTCAAATCTTCTGAGTACTAAAAATTTTTTAATTTTTAATTTTTGAAACTTGCCTAATATTTACTTGTTATTTTACCAAAATATTAGAAGTTTAGCATTCCTGGTGTGATTTTTAATCCGGTTTCCAGATCACAGACTAATTTAATGTACTTCAGTGCTTTGTTGATCCAGTTGTGGCTGTAACTTGACTCAGTATGCATGAGGATTCTTGACAGCCATTTATTCATACAGCATGCCCATATCTTATAAAATTGTTCAGAAATTGACTTATTTGCTTTTATCGATCAACAGTATGTTTGAATTCAATTCTTTGCCTTGTCAGTGATTTAAACTTGTGAAAATGCTCTTTTAAAGCTTAGAATCACTTCTTGGGGGTTGCACTGGGAAGCTAAACTGGTGTGATTGGAGTACTCTGCTCAGTGGTCATTTGTCTGGGATTTTGTAAGAAAATTAGCATTTACCAAATATGTTTGAAACTTGGCAGCTACAAAGCTGAGGAACCTTTCTGTGGATTTTATGACTACAAATGCACACATCGTGTCTCTGACTTATTTTTAAAGTATATGAATGGCTTAACCAGTTCTTTTACTTGTTTCGTGTTCATTGGCAAACATGGACTCTGAAGGTACTTCTGGGTTGCCTGTGCACCTGTATCTTCATTATAAAATCTGAATGTAAATATTAATACTGTCAGATAACAAACTTGGTTCCACAACAATCTCAGACTGAAATAGAAAGGCTTGATATATTTTAATGTGCTTCCCAAGTGAAGTACTCTCCTGTGCAAATACAGTACTTTCCAGTGCAACCTCTGGACTACTATGCTAAATCTCCTCAGTGATCTTTTACTCCCATCTTCCTTATCATGCTGACTTCTCTCCTCTGTCTGTTCAGCAGTGGGAGACATTTAGCGAACGCTCTTCAAGCTCACAAACTCTGACCCAATTTGATTCTAACATTGCACCAGCTGATCCTGTAAGTCAATCACTTAGCTTGCTTGTTTGAAATTAATTTTATTAACACTGAATTTCCATTCATTGTGTTTAGCTGTTATGCATGATTCCATGGACTGCTTTTTGGGGAATGGTGGCAGGCTTCTTAGCTTGTTTGCTTTTTTTCAGAACATAAATTTTCTAGTACTGCTCATGTTTGATCTCTGATCGCAAAGAATACATTTTTCCTGTTGATTTTTACCTAATACAACACTGTTGTCAAAATCTGACATACACAAAGAATTTAAACATAATGTTTTTTTGAAAAAATGTGTCGATGCAAGGGCCACTCCCTATGATAAACCAGTTCTGCTGTAGATTTTGTCTTCAGTGTTGTTTTGGTTTTTTCAAGTTGCAGAGCTTGATTTGCACAAAACCAATGCCAACTTCTGTGAAAAAAAGCTACTGGGCTTTAATGGGTGTGGTATTTCATATTCCAAATGTTTTTACCTAGTTAATTATTAATAAGGCTTTTAGTATTTCTCCAGCTAAACCAGTGGTGTTCTAAGGCTTTACTCAGTGAGGAGTGCTGTGAAGGGTTATGTAGTTAAATATCTTGCCAAGTCTGGGAGCCAGAAATACACTACTGTGTTTCAAGTTCTGCTGGTTTTAAGCTTTACAGCATGTAACATTAAAGCAGTTCTGAAATACATTAGAAATGTGGTATTTAGCTGCTGCTTTCATCCTGCTTTTTTTACAGACTTAATTACCACTGAGTGTCCATTTTAATTTAATTAATTACAGTGTTGGTGTCCATTTGATTCTGTAACAAAATATAGTAGGTGTACATAATACACATTTAACTGCTTTTAGTATTAAACCTGTCACTTCTGAAAAGATATAATACATAAATATGCATACATTTTCAATACATCAGAGCTCCAGTGTCAAAGTTAACTCTGATGTTCATGTAGAAATAGCATTTCTAGATGCTGAAAGCTAGAATTCAAACTGTGCTGTCCCCATGCTCAGAATTAGCCTTTAGTAAACTTTCAAAACTAGTGAAAATGTCCTACTTAAAGCAAAAATCAGCCCTCTTTAATCTGAGAATGTTTTTAAATATACTGTATTTTTATGTTTTAATGAGGTAAACATGATGTAAATCAGTTTATAGTTGTTGGTTACTGTGTATAATTGCTTAACAGTAAAGAGCTATCACTGTCTTGTTTCCACAATAAGACAGTAATTTATTTTCACACATAATTAGCAAATGACAGAAATCTGAGGCTTGAATTTTTTCATATGTTGATAATCTAAAAAGTAGAGCAGTGATGGTATATGAAAAACTCTTGTAAAGAGTATCTGTTTGTGTATATGTATAAAGAGAAATTCACTGGGAATGCAAATTTTTTTCTGGCCGATCACATTCTTGAGTTCTTTTCTTGAAATGCTTATGGTTTAGAAAAGAATGGTGAGCATCTTTGATACTTGCTAAGGTAACAGGCTTTAGGGTAAGAGTCTTTGTTTTCCTTATTAAAATAAGAACAAATGATGACAAATTTTCAGTCAGCTGAAGGCAAACTTTTTGTTTAAGCATTTTCAGTAGTGATGTATAGGAGTGATTTATGGAACAGCTGCTTCCCTAGAGGAGAGAAAATCAGCTTTCTCAAGCAGTTGTTAATAACTATCTAAAGAGTAAATTCACAGACCACTTCTTTTTTTAGTTGGAAAAGCAGCTGCTTTGGAGGTAAAAAATAAGTGGAAAGAGTAAAACAGTACATTTATCCCTTAGTATGGGAGCATAATATGCCTTTTGTAAGTCAAAGTTGGTAACATGTTGTTTTATGTAAAATTAGGTTAATGATGTAAATGAATGCATTATATAAAATTCATTTAACTGTTTGAGGCGTGACTTCTGTACAGCTGCACATTAGAGTACAGCAGAGGTCTGAAGCAGCCACAGTAGAAGTGATCTTTGCATGATAATCTCATTACAGAGGGGGAAAAAAAGCAGTATATTTTAAAGTGGTAGCTATTCCTAAAAGCTTCCCGCAACAAGAGTGTTTGAGCTGTGACTAGAAAGTAGTTTTCAGTTTGTTTGCAACAAGGGTAGTGAAAGTCATTGAAGTTGTTTCAGAAAATACCAATGTAGATGTATTACACCTAGTGAAATTGATCTACTTGAGTAGTCAAAACAGATTAAATTTCTGATAAAGTGGTAGTTTTGAAGCTTCTTGTTATTTCTAGGATAGAATATAATCTGAGGGTGTTCTTGTGCTGTCACTGGCTTACCCATTTGTATATTCTGAATATAGATGACAGTAAAAAACCCTCAGACAGCCATTGAGGGGCCACCCAGTATTTTTAGGCTACTTCTGAGTTTTGAGATTATTTTTTTAGGGTGTCTGCAGTCAGTCTCCAAACCAAATGGAAAGGATTGTCTATGAAGTACTTTAAATGGAGCCCCTGGTCTGAATGACAAATGCCTAAGTGTAAGGCCAATGCCTGTCTAGAGGTATATTCCATAGGGCTTATTATACTGAAGTTTAGAAGATTTTTGCTGTTTTAAAGACTCCAGAAAATATTTGAAATTACTACAAAGTCCTATTTCATCAGGCATTGCTCACACTGTTTAGAGAGGCCATTATTTTCTGAGGCATCATAAGTAAAGTTGAGGAGTCAGTATTTAAATTGTAATTTTATTTTGAAGATTTGCTCAGAGTACCAGATGTCTGATATGTCAGAAATGGTGGAAAGCTGGTAAAATTCAGGTCCTACTTGAAGTTATCTGTAGAAAAGTATTCTAGTGCCCTTTTAAAGTAGCTAAGTTATAATTACAGAGATTACATCTTGGAGAGCTTTGGTTTTATGGGTATATTCAATTCCCTGGAACTGTGCAAATAAACTATTTGTTTAGAATTGACATTTCACGTGGTGTCAGAGACTCCTAATGAAACGATTTAAACTGGGTTAACATAACTTAACTGTAATCTCTTCCACAGGACACTGCAATTGTGCACCCAGTTCCTATAAGAATGACTCCAAGCAAAATCCACATGCAAGAAATGGAGCTTAAAAGAACTGGAAGTGGTAGGATATTTTCTCTTGCCAATTTGGGAAGTTTTCTACAATTAGAGTTGGCCTTACTTCCTTGAACATACTTACTTTGTTGCTTTACTAAAGATGAATATATCTGGAGTTGTAACAAGCATCATTACTGAGGCGCTCTGAGTTAAGAACTGCTGTTCAGATAAGTGCAGAGCTTGAATCAGCCACTTGCTACAGTGAGGATTTTACCGTCTCTAGGAGATTGTTTCTTGGAGAGTAGTGCAGGAGCATCATGATAAAGATTCGATTTGGACCTCCAGGAGAATGTCTGGGTTACCTTGTTAAATACTGAAGGAGACTCAACATGGAGATCGTAGCCTGCATTCATAAAGCTTGTTCTACTGTGGTCAGAAATACTGAATTTATTATTGGAAGCATTGGCAGGCCTTATTTCAATACTCTGGTCAATAATAAGCAAGGTGATTTGATAAATTTTCTTGAGGAATAGAGGGATCTTAATTTACAGTTCTGTGCCAGTATTTCTTAAAGTCATGGAACTCATGCAGAGTCTTCAGCATAAGAGAATAAATAGTATCAACAACACATTTCTTTGGCTTTGTAAATAGGTGAAGATTCACAGCTCTTAATGATGAGGAATTGAAGTTTTACATTGTAATAGTGTTATTTCTGAGTTGAAATACACAATTTTAATCTTGAGTGCAGCACTTAGATAAGGGCAGAAAACCAATGTAAAGCTTTGGCACCAGAAATACAGGCTAGTTTGATAAGTTCATTTATTTAGATTTGTTTTTCAATCTAGATCATGCTAACCCTACTAGTCCACTACTTGTGAAACCATCAGATCTCCCAGAAGAAAATAAAATGAGTTCATCTGTAAAATTTACAGCTGGAAATACTGTTAGTAAGTATCAAAGTGCTTTCTGGTCTCATTTCTTACATTACACAAAATGTAGATCTGATATATCCCTCACTGAATGAAAACTGGCTGGATAGTAGCAGCTCTAAAATGAGATAAACTTATCCTAGAAACAGAAACATTTCTGATATAAAGTATGTATTAGAAGTGGTAATTAGGAAAGTTCTGCTGATGTCACTGGAGTTGTTTTCCTACCCTATATGCTCAAGAAAGTTCATTTTTGTCAGCTCTTTTCCATCTTCTTGTTTTCTTTTTTAATCCTAGAATGAAAAATTTAATGTACATAAAGTGGAGTTGACTAAGTAGCATTTGATTGTTCTTCCTCAGAACCATGTAACAACATGTTTTCTAAAGAGTGAAAATGTGTTTGACCACAAAATTTTCAGCTAATTCTTATCTGGTTTATCTACTAAGGAAATGTAACAGACTTCTACATTCCATTTTTAGTACAGCTTTTCAACTGTTTATTTCCTTCTAATAGCCTTTTCAGTTTTCAGTATCTCTTGTGTCCAAAGCATGTTGCATTATTTTGATTTGATTAGTCCACTTGTCTAATACTGAGTGAGGTCCAAGATTATATGTAGCCTGAATGAATCTCTGGAGTCTTTCTGAGATTCTTTTTTTTTTTGTTTTCTTCAAGCTGGGAACTTTTCTTCAGTAAAAGTTAAGTTTGAAGAACTCATTCTTTCAAGTCCTTTGCATTATTAAGAATGGAAGTATTTTGATTGGTTTGTAATACAGGAGGAATTTAGAAAGTGCCTTCTTGCAATGTGTTTTGCTTTTGTCGTGAGCTGTGTTTCAGTGGCACACTTCATTCTGACCAGCATCCTGACCATGTCTGAGTTTTACTTTTTAAGTGGCATTCTGTTTTCACTAAGCAGTTTTCTGGTGCAAAAGAAAGAATAAGCAAACATGGTGTTTTAATGTGGAACTGCTACTGTGTACAGGATCTAAGTTCGAGAGCCTTTTGGTGCTCTCTTTTCCTTATCCGAGTGTAGCTTAATCTGGGTACTGTACATACCCTTTCCTTTTTCTGATTTTTAAGGTTGGTGACAATCCTTCAGCACTTCTAAAAGCAGGCGTGTCCTACCCCTTGGTTTTTTTGCCTTGGATGTTCCTTACTCTTGTTCACTAGATTGTTGAAGTGATGGAATCAAGTGTTTTAAAAATTACTGCTTATAAAACTTATTTTTCTTATTTTAAATACAATGTTACTGTCATTCTTTGTCCTTCAGTACATGCCAGTAGTAACCAACAACTGAAACTGTTGGGTGAGTGGAGTTAGTTTGTATTGCATCCTTCAATTATTCAGACTCAAGAATTTTAAATCTTGACCAGATGATACCTTACAGGGAAGCAATACAAGGACATAAACCTTCCTTTAACAATACAAATTGGATATTTGAAATTATTTGTTACTTCTGTCTGTTAGGGTATGCTAGTGATGCAAAGCAAATATGAAACTGTACTTTCTTTTCCCAGCAGATGGTTACAGCAGTTCGGACTCTTACACTTCAGATCCAGAGCAAATTGGAAATGCTGTAACACGGCAACGGTCAGTAGAGTAGCACCTGAAAAAAAATAAGTAAAAGGTGTTTAAAGAAGTCTGTTCTCAACTCGTGGTTATCTGACAACTAGCTTATAGAAGGATGGCAAAATAGATTCCTTACCTTAACACTCAGGAATCTGGAGACAGTCTGTTTTCTAATGCATTAACAATGTATGTTGCTTTTGGTAGTGTGTAAAGTGAAAATTAAAAAAGGAAAGTTTTCTAAAAAATTTGTTCACGATTGGCCAGTCAAGTGCTCCATGTGAGGCTCCATGTCCAGTCGGAAATCTTAATACTTTCCTATTAAACACAAGGAAATGTAAATACATGAGACCATGCTGTTACTTAAAACCAAATTTTTGTATTTTTAAAAATATCCATTAGGCATTATTGGAGAAGAACGTTATGACACTGTAGCCTAAAAGAAGAGTTAAGCACAAATTAGGAATACCGTGGCAGTGATTCAAACTGTTTTAATAATGGATTTATATAAAATAAAGAGCAGTCATAGGTCTAGTGTAAATTAAGGGATTGAAGAAAGCTATGCAAGCACAAAACCAACAACTGCATCATTTCACGTAAGAGAATGTGCTGTACTAGCTGGTGCTAATTATTCCCATTAAATCTGCCTGAATAGGATTAAAACCAGCTATGCCATTAACCATCTTACAATCAGTTTCAGAGGTAAGTTTCAAAACAAAAATAATTAGGGTGACTTCAATAGCAAAGAAAGATTTCCATTTGCCTGTCAGTACAGCAGCTTGAAAAATTCTTTCCTCCATTGTTACTTAATGGAAGATGTGATTCTGTCATGCTTTTATGTATGTTTTTGCACTATCAACACGGTGGTTTCAACATGTGCTTTTCCTCTTTGACTTTGGGTTGGGTTCTCTTGAGAACTTGTGCAGATAAGTGAAGCTTTAGGATGAGTTCCCACGTTAGGGCACAGGGAGCTTCTGCCCTGACCTGGTAGTTGTGGCAGTATGCACACAGGAAATTTGTTGTCCCACTTACTCTTTTACTTCCTTCCACTGGCATTTCTTCTACCAATTGCAATTTTGTATAGAGATGATGTTGTCCTTAATCCTACCATTAGTCAAGACTACTTTTTTGTATTTTCAGAAAGCAAAATCTGACAGGGCTGTGTCAGATAATGATACTTCAGAATTGTCCTTAAACCACTTTATCCTGTTTTTAATTCTACTTGTGGTTTTTTTCCTATGCTAGCTAGAGGGATGACCCAAGGAGTCAGTATAATTAGATTTTAATTTCATCAGCTGGAGAGTTAAACAATGTTACAGAAGCATTGCCATAGAGAATATATTAAGAAAATAAACTTTTCTATTGTGATAACTCAGTTTTCCGTCTGGACTTAAACATTCAGGAATTCCATGTTTCGTGTGAAACTTGGGTACCTTTTACCTCTCCTGGTTTACATCTTACAATAGTTATAGAAGAGTGTTGCAGAGGTCAGTCATAGAAAAGATTTTATCACAAGTTGGATAAAAAAGCAGCTGTATTCATGTCAGTGATTCAGTAAATCTGTCTTGTTCAAATTAGACTAGTTAGGAAGCTTCTGCATACTTTTTAAAAGGAAGTTGCACAAAAATTCTAAATACAATAAATCCTACTTAAATGGCACTTAGTGCAGTAATTTATCCTTCTATCCTTTCTGCCTGTGTTCTCCATGAATTTGCAACAGGTATCCACTAGATGGTGATCCTACCTCAGAATGACTCAAAATTTCTGAAGATTTTGCCAAGTATATAGATTTGGAAAATTTCAGGCAGAGAATTAAATTGCTATCTCATACACTGAGATACTTCTTGAGCTCAATATACATGGAGGCTGGTCCAACAGAAACCCAATATTCTTCTTTAATGAAATTGAACTTACTTCATTTAACCTAAACAGAATGTTGACTACATCTTAAAAATTATAGTGACTACCATCTGGATGGAATTACCATATTTAGCATTCTCTGTTCCTGAACTGTCATGGTTTGGGGTGTGTGTCAAGCTGTTGGTTTCCCAAAGATAAATTACATGTGATAATATAAGAATAATTTGGATAAGGGATATTTAAGTAAATGGAAATTAAGAACGATCGTAAAATCAAAGAATACTGGAAGTTTAAAACTAATTTGGCAATCTTGAAAATCAATGGCAATCAGGTTTTTTTACCTCTGTCAAACTTGGTTTTGTAATTGCATGCTTGGAAGAACTTTTGATTTTTAGTTCTGTTGTAGCCACCTAAAATCACTACAGAAGCTTATGTATTTTGCAGATCACATTCAGGAACATCTCCAGATAACACTGCACCACCACCACCCCCTCCAAGGCCTCATGCTTCTCATTCTCGGTCGTCATCTTTAGATATGAACAGATCCTTTTCAGTTACCCCAGGTACATATGTTGTGTTCTGAGTGTTTATTATTTTTCAGCACATGTGTTCCTGAAGCAGACAGTTGTTTTTTCTCAGAGGAGCAATTTAGGGTGTTAGTTTTTAAGGCACCGCTCCTGAATAAAAAAAGTTGAAAATGTTGTCACTCTTACTGTATTGTTTTTGTTAAAGTCTATATTGCACTTTACTTAAGTAGCTAATTTAGAAGGCAATTCTGAATTATGGCATTCTGGTTTTTTGGATGAATGTGGGAAGCAAAGTCAGGAAAGAAAATTCTGGTTGTATACCCACATCCAGTGAATTGCAACTGCCAGTAAATTTTCAAGGGGAGTCTTTTTGGAATCCGATTGGAGATGGGTATTTAGTATTTGACTTCAGAGGAAATGATTAAAGGTCACTTCTGCTGTTCTGCTTAAGGAGTTTTATTGGATTTCTGACTTGTCAGTACTTTTAAATTCAGGATCACAAAGTATGAGAAAATATTAAGAGCTTGTAAAGAGGGTAAAAAAAAAAGACCAGAAGAGTATGACCATGTCTGTACTTTGAGCCTGAACAAAGGAAAGGACACGATCCATGTTCTGATTAATGCTGGTTTTGTCTGTCTGCCAGTTTGAAAGGAGGTGACATTACAATTATGAGCCCAAATATGACAGATAAATATGTGGGCAAGGTGCAACATTTCTTCATGTTGACAGTTAAGAAAATTTGATAGCACTGTAATGTACAAAGTAAAAGTCTTGGCCAAATGTGATGTGTCTTTTACAGGACAGCAACAGGCTGGAGTTGTTGCCTATCCCCCTGCAGTGCCTCCAAGACCACAGCCTTCACAGGTGATGTCACTTCTGAAAAATCACATTCTAACTCAGTGCATTATTTTTATATAACTGAAATTTAATATATTTCTAAAACGAGTATCATTGCTTGATATATTTTTGAAAGTACTAGGATGTGAATGATGGCAAAACCTAGACCATAGCCAAATGTTAGTATTTCCTGAATAAAAAATGCTTTTAGTGGAACCAGACAGATAATAGAGATTGAGGAGGAATGAGTGGCTCTGGAGCTCTGAATTGTAGGAAGGAGAGAAAAGTTATCCTTTCACATTTCATTATCTATTCCTGTATAGTGCACAGGCCATAACAAAGACTGCAAGAGCCATCTTCCAAAGTTTTGCAAAATAAGGGTTTGTCTTCTATTTGTCTGGCACAGGGTAGAGTTTTATGTAACACGCCAGCTCCCGAAAGGAGTGATTCCACTTCTTCACTTGTCACAGACGTGGTGATCTTTGCAGTCCCAGTCTGAGTGATTTCAGTTAGCTAATTTGGTAGAAAGCACATCTTGAAAAGTTGGGGGTTTTTTTTTGTCTCAGCCAACTGAATCTTTCAACTGCTGTGCAGATCTGACATGGGACAGATAAAATTTCTTTTCATTTGTTTCTCATCAGCAGCTTCTTGTTAGAATCTGAGTTACCAGCAACTGAACTCAGTCAGTGATTCAGAAATCGTCTACAAGGGTTCAGAAATTATCTGAAGGGATGGAAGGAGAGTACAAGGACAGACATAAGATTACATAAGCATGTTTCCCTATGAAACTAGACAAAAAAGAGAAGTGTGTATCAGGCCTCCAGAGCCCAACTGGCTCTGTCACAGCAGAAATACCTGTTGTTCAATGAGTCTAGCTACCGCTACATTACATCCCTCTTAGGTCTTATTCCCTGGATAATAGCATATCTGAACTTCCTTTTCTCTTAAATATTTCTCCATGTATGTCTTGCATGAGATGCATATTGTCCTACTGATAGGACATAAATTTTTGTCCACTAAAAAGGCAAATAATCTTTGACATTCTGTCCCTAAATGGTTTTTTTATTTTATTGCAGGGCACAGGTCCTCATGTGCATCGCCCAGTGGATGCTGAAGGCCTAATAGCTCATACCAGTACCTCACCTCAACAAATACCAGAACAGCCAAATTTTGCAGACTTCAGCCAGTTTGAGGCATTTGCTGTTTCAAGTGTAAACAAAGAGGAAGAAGATGAAATTGAAACGCACTCAGAAGTCTTGCAGGTGAGTAGAAAGGAAGATCTTGTCAATTTCTTTAATACCACCGACAGTTATGAGACTTTGTTAAAACCTATTTCTTCTGTTTTCTGTTAGTGGTGTGTTGTTTGTTGGGTTTTTTGTTTTGGTTTGGTTTTTTATGATGTCTCAATCCATTGCTAGAAAGCCATTACATTGCACACTGCAGCACTTAGTAATTGCCAAACACCTAGGCAGAAGGAATTGTTTTTGTCTCAGTTCTTGGTAGTAATTTAAAAGATTTTTGCGCTTATTAGCATACGTGGGCACAAACATAATTGTGTTGGTGCATTTGAGACTTAGCAGAGGCAAAAACTTTCTTCTGCTCATTCTTGCCAGCCTTCCAAATGGCATGCTGGTAATTTTTAAATCATGTCTTAATAAAGATGTGCCTTAATAAAGGAGATGACTGTCAAGTATTGTAAACATCTGCTAAAATTCCATTTATTTGCTTTTCTTCAAAGTCATTGGACAAACAGGTAAAGTGAATAGAGCTCAGGCATCCTTCTATCATTAAAGATGTTTACAAAACCTTATTTCCTACTACAGACATAGGACTTAAAAGTTTGGAACCATTAGTATTAATGTCATAGCCAGCTGCTATTGCAGCAATTACTTCTCGTTCTTCTTTCATAATTTATAGCTTTTATCCAGATTGTAGGTTCTCTGAGACACCTCTGCACCCTCACTTGCGAAAGTCCCTGTGGTGCTTTAAAGTTCTCCCAGCTGTCAGCAGCATGTTCTTGCTTCCCTTGTTCAGGAAGGTCAGTGACGCAGACCCATTTGAGCACTCTCCATGTACCTCATTGCAAAACCAGCTATGGTAGCTTAAGCTGCCACTGAAAACTGCTTAGGTTAAGCTTGCTGATTGTTTTGCATTGAGGTGGATGGGGAACAGTCACATTGTGTTCCATTGGAGGGATTAACCTTTGGCAGTGACAAATAGATAATGGTGGTACTGTAATAGCAGAAACAGCTGTAGCAGTTTTTGATCAGGCCCACGGCCTCTTTTGTGCTATACAGTGCCTCGTGACATGGGACTTGTGTTTCTAAATGAGAATTGGACTAGAGTTTTAGGTGTTAACTGTATTGCTGTATCAGAACACAGCATACTTATTTTTATTCCAGTTGTTGCCAAATGAAATATTTGTTAAGAAGCAGATTTCTAAATACAGTTTATATTCCTTTAGGTTGAAAAGCCCTCTGAATCTGCAAGTTCTCTTAGAGTTGCCAAAGCAGATGGAAGAGTTGAAGACAAAGCACCTGCTAATGTCCCCACTAGTGCGGTATGCAAAGTACCCTTGGAAGAAGAGTGCAGTTGTCTGATGTATATGAAATTAAATGTTTCTTTTGATTTGCAACAGCAGCCTTATACGTGTGCCCATGAACCCAGTTTTCTTAGGCCCAAGAGGGGCTTGAAGTAGGCATGTAGGGTGAATTTTTGCAGCAGCAGATGATGATGATTAGATTTATTCTTGAGACAGCAGAAAATTAAGACATTTGTAACTTTTCAAACTTTTTAAACAGATAAAAATGTTTAGTGCAGAACTTGACTAACAGTAGCTTTTTATTTGGTTACAGACATGTAATTAGTGGGGGGAAACTGTGCTGTGAGTTGCTCTGTGTTTACAGTACTCAGTTGTACTGTGGTGTTTCTGCTTGCACAGTTATTTGTCAGTATGTAGCAACTTACTGGCCTTTCACCACATGGTAGGATTTAGTACTTCAAGTTTTTTCCAGACTGTATGAGAATGCAGCAAGATGTCCATCAGCAAATACCTGATGGGTTGTAAATTCAGTTGCCTCAGTAACTGAATATGAAACACAAGTTACCAGGTTATAATCCGAATAAAGTATAGTTTCAGAGAATTTATATGCTGTGTTTTCCTCTTCAGGGTAAAGGCACTACTCCACTTGCTCCACCACCGAAGCCTATTCGTAGAAGATTAAAATCAGAAGATGAGCTAAGACCTGAAGCTGAGGAACATACACAGAAAACAGGTGTCATAGCTGCTGTTCTTGCTTCACAGCCATCTATTCCTAGGTAACCCAAGAAGTATATAAATACATCTGTTACTGGGAAGTTTACATTTAAACAGCATACACACTTTCTGTTCCAGGAGTTGCAAAAAATTTCAGTGTGTTTAATTTAGATTAATTCAACAATTTTTAAAGTTTCTGGTTTTTAAAGAAGGTCATCCCAAAGCGTCTACTACTTAGAGACTTTTAAGAGATTTTGAATTTTGGAGTGTGAACTCTTTTTAACTTCTGCAAGTATGTTGGAAATAAGTGGTGGAAGTATTAAGATGTGGTGTTTAATTTTAAATGGTTGCTATGAACAGTCCAAAATGTGCAGTCTGTGTGTCCTAGCATGGCACTAGTCTATTGCAGTAGTCACTTGGAGGTAAATGAATGTGGTTCACTGTGCTGGGCCTTCAGAAAGTTGATCATGACAAGTTTTTAATATGTGCTGCGTGCTCTTTGATTGAAACCAACTATGTGTGCATATATGAAACGTATATATCTGTGTTTCCATGCAAACAAACGTGGTTAATCAAGCCAGACAGAAGAGGGAAAACTTAGCAGTGTAACAAGTAAAAAAATTTTGGAAAGAGGATTCCACTCCCTTAAAGAAGGGGGACTATAAGTGAGATGTTCGGCTAAGTGGCAAAGTGACTTATTACAGTACTTGTAATATATTCTCAGATCAGTGGGGAAAGACAAGAAGGCAATTCAGGCATCAATCAGACGTAACAAGGAAACCAACACTGTTTTGGCCAGATTGAACAGTGAACTACAGCAGCAACTAAAGGTAATTCCTTAGTCTTTGTCTGTGTAAGAGAAGAGCCTCAGAGAGCAAGATGTTACTGATGCACAGTAACAGGCATTTCTGCAAACCAATGATAAATGTAGTAGAGGATATTGATATGAAATATTTAGCTATTTTTGTAGATCATAGAATATATCTATTTGTGACAAGCTTTGTGAAATTATAAATGACACTTTTGCTGCTACTATGCACATTTTTCAGTGTATTGATTTGCTTTTAGCTACACTAAAATTTTGCCTCACATTATTAATACTAAGTTATTTGTTGTGGTAATCACACACTTCAAAAGCAGTACCAAGAAGAGCAGCTGAAGTGGTTTGTGTTCTTCTGAAGGAAAAAGCAAGCCTTAAAGTCTTAAATAAAATTATAAATTATAAATATTGTTAGCAAATACAATAATTTGAAATACAAACCTTGCAGTTTAATAATTAGTGCAACAATAGTCATTTGTTTATCTAGGTCAGTTGTCATTGTTTTGGGGCTATCTGTAGGCATCATCTTAATGTCGTTTGCCTGCCATTTTTCTTGCCTAAGATATCTAACTATGAGGATAGTTTTTTAAAAATATCTTAAATGTAAACATAAATTATTAAGATACTGTCTAGAATGGAAGTTAGGCCATTTTAAAAACTCAAGCCTGAATTTCACTTGTTACTGTTTATGAGATTCAGGGTGCATAAAATTCATATAAGAGGAAAAACTGGGGAAAAAAATAGTGAGTTTCCAATACTCTTAATTCAAGTGAGAGCTTACCCCCTTAACATTTTAGTCTTCATTTGAAAATATTATAGTTGGGTTTGCATCTGGTTACAAATTTGGGGTTGGGTGATTTGAAAGAAAGGAAAAAATACTAAATGGCATCACCTTGGAGCAAAGTGCTGATTTCCAGTGATAAGTAATTACTAGCCAGCCAGTCTTCTATTTAGATTATGGGAGGAGTTATCGAGATTCTAGAAAATAAGTTAGTTCTCAAACTGAAGCAGATTTTGATTGCATGAGGAAATTTTTAGTTCTCATTTTCTGTGGACAGTCAGTAGAAAATCTTTCTTTTGTAGGATGTTCTTGAAGAGAGAATCTCCCTGGAAGTCCAACTGGAACAACTTCGACCTTTCTCTCACCTCTAAGCCTACTGCCGTTAACTGTGAATTTACTAATTTTGAAAGGGGTATTGGTTTCAAGGCCTATTTAAATATCCATGCATCTAGCTCAGTGCACTCTATTCTACACTAAATGTTGTGGTTCTGTTTCGTCAGTTTGTCCACTTTTGTATTTTAAGTATTTTAATTTCAGTACAGAGAGAAAAAAGAAAAAAAAAACAACCGACTTTTTCCTTGAATGTGACACTGCCTCTCACATCTTTTTCTGTGGGCATCTGTGATCTTTGCTGGACTTGATTTTGCAGAGTTTGTCGCCAAAATTTCCAACTGGAATTTTTTCATGGTTTTTTTTTCCTGTTGAAACATCTTTGCAGAAGAGGGTTGCTATTCAGTTGATTTTAACCTTTAAGCACATAAACTCTTCATTCACTATGGCATTTATTTTCTTGTGCCAGAAAAGAGACAAACTACTCATCTGTCATCAGCCAATGTTACTTCCCAAGCTGCCTTTCACAATTGGAAAGTTGTTCACGATTCTAGAAAGCCTGCCTCTTTGCAATTTACCAGCTTACTCAGGTTGGGAGAGTTCTTGCAGGCTGTTTGCCATATCCACTGGATTGGATTTTGTGATTTTTGTTGCATACATTGTAGAGTATGTAACCACAGATTGCCAGGTGTTCACGTTTTATCCATTCATGGTCCCGATTCAGCCGCATGCATAGAAACATTTATGGCACAATTGGTAGTCTATCAAACAGGTCTTTTTTAGTTCTCCCTTTTGTGAAAAGAGTTGGGTGTAGATCCCAAACATTAATTGCACATTATCTAAGCACCACCTGTAATTGCATGTCTCACACGTTACCTTTTAATAGCAGATCACATCCACCAGTCTTCACTATAACAAACTGTATTGTCAAGTAATGTGTCAATACCTCTATAAACTTCTAATTCCCAGCGAAAAAAAAATAAAACAAAAAATGAACAGTTTTGCTTCTTAGGAATTCTGGGGTACCTTCTGTCATCTTGTTTCCAGGCCTTACTTCTCTGGCATATAGACAGGCTTTACTATTAACAGAGTTCCTTGAGTGTATCCTGCTATTCAGGTTGATGTACTGTATTAGGATTTGTTGTATATTGTACGATACACACATTTTGATCTCATATGTAAATTTGCATTAATTGCTGACTAACAGCAGATATTCTATTTAATGGCTTCTTCTGGCTGTGGGATCATAGATGTTTAACTGCATGGATGTATCTCTGCAGAATCAGAACTAGCAATTGTGTGATTTTTACACCAATAAAACAGCACAATATTTTAATTTTGTTGATTCATCTTTATCTGGGAATTGAAACTCATTCTAATAAGGGGGAGGGGTTTATTACAGGTTTGCAGGGAATTTTTTGTAATTTTGTGGCATGTACAAGAAGTGATTGATCGTAATCTTTTGGCCATTTTCTTCCCTCATTTTTAGCTGTTGATGAGAAGTGATTCTCTTGGTAATCTGTGGCTATACTCCTTTTGTATCCTCCTATAAGCAAATTTAATACAAATGTAATTTCTAAAAAGTAAATGTTAGTATTGACATGGGTCAAATATATTTATAGTTCTTCAGTCTTAATATCTGGTTTGATTTTCTTGAGAATTCCTGTAAAAATTAAAGATAAATCATCCTCTGTTAGCAGTCCTTAAGATCACTGTCTCACTTCTGTGCATAAATGAAATTCTCTTCACATCTGCTTCCCTTCCAAAAGGATAGGTCAAGTTAGATTTACCACTGGTTATGCTGTTACAGTGAAAAACAAGTATTTCTCTTTTTGGTTATCATAAACAGACTGGATAATTGTGGTGAATTTTTACTACTATAACTATTCCAACATTTTTTCAAATATCTTGGAAGTGTTGCAGATGGTTTATATATATAATCCAAAGCAAAATTCTCGGATATGGAAGAATGTCATAGTTGCATGAAAGATGGTAGTTTCTATTTGCATGTAAAGGGATTAAGAAATGGTAGCTAAATGGGCATAAAGGTGACATATAAATTATATATAAAGTGCAAGGCTTGGAATTCAGAAAATTACATATAAATAGGGAAATGTGAAGAAAAACTCAGCAAAACAAATGAACCCTCCCAAAAGTAAAATAAAAAACTTTAAAGTTGATGGACCGATCACTTCTGTTATGACCGACAAGTAGCCGGAACAGAGTGGGAAAAGGTTTTTCCCTTTTTTAAAAAGTGGGAAAAGTGAGTCACTGCAGTTAAAGAATGTTGATCTTTTGAACCAACTGTATCTTGTCCATAGTTTATTTTAAAGTTTAAAATACATTTTTAAAATAGCACTATTTTCATATTAATATTTAAGTATTAAGCCTATGTTTATAGCAACAGGATTCTTAAATCAGAATTTAACATTTTAAGCTTAAATGTAAAAAGCCTTTTACATTCAAATGTTACATGTACATATGAATTTCTCTAACATCCATATCTATTAGAATGACAAGTTAGTGTCTCAAGTGAAGAACTTCGGCAATCTGAACATTTTTGTGTCTTGCCAACAAGTCTGTTTTTAAGAATTTTTGTGGATTACTTTTAACGCATCTTTCTGTACATTTTAAACCAGTTTTTCATGATCAGAAGACCTTCTAACTGAAAAGCTACTTAATGTCTTAAGAACATCACTGCCAATGATGTTCAGAAGTTACCTCACTTAGTAATGTAACCCAACTTTAATCCCTTATAAAATTATCTCCCTGTCTTCTCCATGTGTTTGATCTTGATCCAGCTACTTGATGCATTCTTTTGTATGAACTTAGATTGTAAGCTCTTTGGGGCAAGGAATTATGTACAGTACAAGAGGTGCTCTCTCTATTGCAAGTATAAATGTAGACTACTAAATAGTATGGAGTGTGATTCATGTACCCAGCTGGGATGGATGGACAGCAGCATGCCTTTCTGAAACACCTGGAAAATGTTTTTCTCTGGACTTTCTCATTGGAAGAGAGTGTCTTCTCGTTTGATTTGCATTTCTTTTGTATCTGCTAATAATGTGCCTCTTTCTTCACTCCACCTGCTTTGGAGTTGCTTTTATCTCCATTCATTGCCTGTCTTTGGACTGCAGAGAAGATGTCCACAATGCAAAGGTAAAAAGCTGAAAAGCCGCTTTGTTTTGAGCGGTATTCTAAGTCTATCCAATGTAAGCGAGTATTTTCAATTTTTTTGTACTTCACATGCACCTCATTTTCCTTGCAATTGTGATGAACTAGATGATCTCATATTACTGAAAATGTCTTATGTGGGATGAACAAAGTTGAGGTTATAAAAACTTAAAACTAAAGAAAATAAATTTGCAGCATTGTTTCTTGTGTGACATGTCTCTGTCCCTTATGGATGGGGTGTGCTGTGTTTCCACTCTACATTTAGGGCAGAGTTGAGAATTACTGTTCTGGTTTCAGCTGTGCAGTTTGTCTCTAAATGTCACTTTATGGGTGGCCGAGCCTTCATCACTTTTCCCTAAAATGGTAAAAAATAGTAAATCACTGTCTCCTGACTCCCAGCTCATTCTAGTCTTAGTTTCTAGTGGAACATAGTTTCATGAAATTGTAATGTGTTGCAAAAGCACATCACTTCCCAAGTGAGTAATAACAATGTAGTTCTTACTCTGTGTGGAAGATGAAAAAATAACTTGTTTATTTTAAATATATTTGCATGCTTATACATCTTGTCTTGCCATGCATATTGATGCACCAGCCCTTTATCATACAGCTCTCTAGAGGAAAACACATGAAAACCAAGGATTTTAAAAAATTAAATGCTATATTCTCTTAATAGTCTTAATGAACTAGGGATTGTATAGGAAAGATGTTAATAATGTCTATATACCAATAACCAAATGAGACAGTACAGGGTTGTCCTGATAACTAGTACACAAGCAAAATATAAACTTCACGGGAGTCTTTGAATTAATTGCTTGTGTTTGGGGGCATGGGGGGAGTTCAATACTGTGTAATTTCCTTTCAGTAATATTTCTTTAAATTGGCAAAATGGACTTTAAAGGTGCAATTTGTGCTTTAAAGGTAGATTGTATGTTATTTTGTACCTAAAGCATATACTGATTGTACACTTCTAATGTGTTTCAAAATGATTTCACAGTACTTTTTTCCAGTTTACTGGTATAGAGGTATTCAGTGTCTTGCATTTAAATTGTTGTCCAAAACAGCCTTTGTTTGGTTACAATACTAAAAAATTTGGAATTGTGACTCTGTGAAATACAGAGTTTGTGATCTCATAGCTTAAATCCAAAGCTTTAAGAAGACTCTTAGTATTATTTATCACACTTCACCAGCATATTGGGCTACAGAAATCTAGATGAATTCAATTTCATCTCTGGTAGAATATATTCTTGACACTTCCACTCTTAGAGATACTGATGCATTTGATCTGGAAGCAGCTGAAATTACTCTGTTGTTTTGACTGGTCTTGTTTATGAGAGGCCTATGAAATTAACAAAACATAAATAGTAAAAGCAATTTAAGCTGACTTCGGTGGTAAGTTGATGGAAACCCAAATTTTGGCAATACTGCTGTTGAACTATACGTGACTGTATTGTTTGTGAGTATGTGGAGGAGCTCACAGAGGCTGGAGATACATGGTACTCTGCAGTGCACGTCCACTCTTTGGTGTATCCCTTCGAGCTGCAGTGCGGCCTTTTGCTTCCTGTCACTCAACCTCAGTGGTCTGACTGCTTTTCTTTCTTTGGCTCAAGTACAGCTGCGTTTAAACTGACAGAAGAGGGGATGGTCCATGGGGTGGAACACGTTCATTGTAAGAAACTGCACTCTGGATCAGGACTGTCTTTTGCAAGGAGCCTGTGGGTTTTGTTATCCAGTCAAAAGGCAAGTAAGGAACACTAGTGTTTGAAAGACTGGTTGCATAGTGAGAAAATAAATTGATTTCATATTGAAAATCAGTTATTTTCCTGACAGCTGGGGGAGCAGGAAGTGGAGTAAGCATTACAACAGCTGCTGTGATCATTCACGTAAGGGCTTCTGAAGGTCTAGCATACCTGACTGGCTGTGTCAGAGTTGGCGAGCGAGAAAGTTCTGTACAGTAAGGAGCTTCAGCAGTGTATGATTTCTCTGCAGAAGTCAAAGGAAATACTTTGGGAATCCCTATGGTAACTTAGGTGTGAAATTCAGCACTCTACTAAGTGCTTTTGTGCCTTATTTTCTGTAGCTTGGGCTGATAAAAAGCTTGAGTTAGTTAAAGTATGGAAATACAGAGTGTATTTCCAGAAAAAGATGAAAGGAATTTTGTAGGAAGTTGTAATTCATTGTGTTCTATCAGAAAATGCAGAAGTGCCATGCCTCGAGCATTTTCTGTTATATATCTTGCCTTTGGAAGAAGAATGCTTCAGTTTATAACAAACCTTTCTTCTAGAGCTTCAATCCATTGTCTTTCACTGCCCTCATGAAGGAACTTGGTCATCTGCCTTCTCATCATAAGGAACCAAGAGATCGTAGAAGAATCAAGAGGTCCTTTTGCTGCAGAAGGGTACCTACAACGAACATATTCCCTGTTTTACTCTGCACTTTGTCTTTCAGGATTAAGTAGCATTAAAGCAAGAATGGTCCTGTGGAAAAGCAGTATTAATTCACATGTCATTTTTTCCAAATTAAGAGGCTGGTAATTTTGATGGATTTTATGGTTTTTACTACATTGCTTCCATAGGGGACTTGCTAACCAAAAAACATGCTAAAATTGGTAAAATCTCAGAACTTTTCATGTCAGAAGTACCAATTTTGTCAGTGTTTTTCATCCTTTTTTCCTGTAGCTTTTTAGAACATTGATTTCCTTTTAGGTTTTAAAACTTCATTTTTGCAAATACCTCTTCATATAGAATAGTAGAATTTTTTTTCTCAGTTGTGGAAAAGAATTTTACATACTGAGGTAAGGGGGGTTGCATTTCAAATGTCACAGCTCAAGACTGTCCTGATCTGAATTAATCTAAAGTGAGTACTGTCTAAAATCGAAAGCAGATGTAATTTAGATTGTAAGGTAGGATTTTGGGTTTAAAATTTTCATGAAGATGGCATGGATTTTTATTCTAAGATACAACTATTTCCTTTCACATACGCATTGCAATTTTTAGAGTTCCGTATAAATATTTCTTGTATTGGCACTTACTTAACTATTAGACTCTATCTCTTCTAGTATTTTGGCTTTATGCTGCAATATTGCACTGATCAGGGTGATCAGATAATTTGCAAACTACTCATTCATTGACTCTGGTCCCAGCCTTTCGGTTTGTGTGGAATTGTTTGTTCTTGCTTATTTAATGTTCTGGTTCTTGTTGGTTTTGTATGATTAAAGAGCTGTAAGTTGGAGGTGTCTTGTTAATCTTAGTATTTTTAAATAGTGGGAAAATTGTGGTCTATTACAATGACTAATTTTTAAGATTCAAAATTTAAGTCTAACATCAACTACTAAAAATATATGGATTTTTTTTTTAAACTTAGGATAGAGAGATTTACAGCTCTTGTGGATGTGTGCCACAAGTTTCTTTGTAAGGCTTTATTTCAGCAAAGTTCAGTGCTGATACAG
Organism: Oreocharis arfaki; assembly: GCA_013398015.1. NCBI lineage: Eukaryota > Metazoa > Chordata > Aves > Passeriformes > Paramythiidae > Oreocharis > Oreocharis arfaki. The sequence continues at coordinate 2,253,743 of VZRR01009625.1, read as the reverse complement.
AAATCTGCCATGTCTGGTCTCACTGCAGAGTCAATCCTTCTCAACAGAATATTCCTACATTTCTTTGACATGTTTCCTTGGTGTTTCCTGTTGGTTTCTGCTCAGATGAGTCCCTGGGTGATCTTCATAAGACTGCACGTGTGCTCCAGTGTGGCCAGCAGAGCTGAGAGCGGCAGAGGACCTCTGCCAGCACCTTGTCCCTCTGACCTTTGCATCTCATCCCAGTGTGTCAGGGACAAGCCTGGGACAAGCCCCATCACATCTAGCGTGAAGCTTTGCCAGTGAGCCCTGATACTTCCTGAGCAAAGACTCTCCTCCCTTGCTGAGAAGGATGAGTCCCATCTGATGCCAGCATGCCTGGTGCTGCATAGGCCATTGCATTGTCAAAAACCCCAAAACATGGGCAGTGACACCAGCCATGAAGCCATGGATGAATAGATTCAGCCCATCTGTTTCTTCCAATGTTGTTGCCTTCAACTGGAAGTATAGAAGAGAATGTAACTTGTGCCCCAGAAACCCCAGAGTAATGCAGCGAAGAGTACCTTCTTTCAAACACCAAACTCATTTTTCAGTGTGAGTTTTTAAACCACAACACTGGCCTAAACTCACACTGGTAAATATATTGAACACTGAATGTTAATACACTTTTATCTCCATAAACAGCTCTTCAGGAAACAACAGAAAAGGAGCTCATTTTCTGCAGCCACTTACATACTTTTCTCATTACAAAAGACTTTCCACAGTTACAGTATGTTACAGTAGATGTTTTTTCTTTTACTGCAGGAGCCCAGAAATGTGATTAGTTCATTACCACATAAAAGACTTCAGTCTCTCAAAAGTCTTGCTACAAAATTTTCTTGTATGAATCCAGAAGTTAATAAGCACCTAACATTAATGGACTGTGTCAAAGACACAAAGTTGTATCCAGGAGGAGGTAAGGGGAAAAGAATTTCTTAATTTCTCAATTATTTGCAACTAATGCATTGTGACTTGTAATTGCCTGTGGGCTTAAAGTGATTGAAGAAAAGGGGGCTAATTCTTGTATAATTCTAAACAGCTGCTTGGGAAAGGTATTTTTTCATGTCTGTATCTCAAATTATATGCTCTGTCCTTGCATAAATTGCTACAAGAAACAAGAGATCAAGACATCCCAACATGTTGGTAGGTGATTTGAAATGTGTTTGAAATAGTAAGCCTAAGCAGTTCAATGGCAGAGCCCAAAAATGGAAAAGAGCTGCCTCTATTGTAAAATATTTAAACTCTGAGGTTCAAAGTGTGATTTGGAGTAAGTGTGCATTACAATACTGCAATACACTGCACTGGCAATAAGCTGCTAGTGAGCACAGAGCTTTGATCCTGCCTCCAGGTGAGCTGCAAGAATATAATTTTGTTTGTATAACTGCAGCTCTGCTGGTGACTTTTGCCACGCCTTGAATGAGGCACGAGGCTAAAAGATGCTACTTTTTTGCTTATTGTTCAGAAGTCTGCCCAGAAATAAGGCCATAGTGCTGATGTGAGAAGGTGCCATGCAGAAATGGTAACTGCCCAATTATTGGTCAAAGGGGTGAGTGAAGGGGAAACAAACCAACTTTGGCTTCACTTTGTGAGAAGCTGCTTGTATTCTAGTTCTCTTAAGCTGACATTGGATTTCACAACATCACAAGTACATCCCCAGGCAGGGACTCCTAGGTACATTTACCAGCATGCAGACTCTGAGAGAATCTCACAATGAAGGAGATAAAGTGCATAAAGAACAAGATCAACCACTGGGATCCCTCCTGGTTTATAAATCATGGAGATTTGCACGATAGGTGAGGCAGGGAATTTGAGGCTGAATCTGTAGCCAGAGCACCCCATGGTGGTTAAATGATCCTTCTGTCCCCAGCGTGCTGCAGCCTTGGTGCTGCGCAATCCAAAACTACATCTTGTGGCTGAAGAAGCCTCTTCTCCAAAGATGCTGAACAAAAGGAATCTTCTACTCCCTGGCCACACACCCACTCTGGGCTGATGAAAACTTTGTGTTCCAGTAGAAGGATAAAGATTCCATTCCTTGTTCAGTAAGTGCAAATGGTATAGAATCTGAATGTATTGCCTGAAAACTGAAAATAAAATAAGTCTAGAATGAAAGGCAGGGTTTGATGGACCAAGAAAAAAATTTTGGACCTAAAACCAGCCTGATTTTACACTAATACATTTCTTTTCTCTCTGACTGTGCACATAAAGATGATACCAATTAATAGCAGCCTATTTACAACATCAGAATAACTACAAAATTGAATATCCTGGGTTTATTGAACAGTAACTATTTACCCAGTTTTGGAATTTCACAATACTTATTCAATTTATGTGGACTGCTAGCATGCATGCTAGGTTTAATTTGGTGATATTTTATAATTATTCACAGTATTGGAAAAAAGTAAACTCTGCAAACACTTGGAAAATGTAGAACTCGTCTTCATAACACAGCCAAGCCAATAGCAGCTTCTGTAAATTAAAGATCATGTATTTAAAACTTTTCACTTTATTAACAATAACTTAATCTGAGGCATCACCAATCAACAAAACACTAAAGATACAGTGTGCAGATTGTCTGTGTAATGATCAGAAAGGCAACATTATCACTATCTTCATAAAAACTGGAGAAATGCCAATAACTTATATACATATACCATTTTCAACCATATGAACACTAAGCAGAAGAAATATACTTCCAAGTTTCTCCAATTTTTCTGTTAAGTAAGGCAATAATAAAAAGCACAGCATCACAGTTAACTACAACTATGGATACTGAGCCCTGACATAATGCAGTGCTCAGAGGAATGTGCAAAATGAACACCTGGATTTGCACTTTGATTCTTTGTCGTGTAAAATTAAAAAACAAACAAACAACATAAAGTCACAAGTCTTCTTGATTCCATTGTCAGGAAAAACAAAAGCAAAACTGGGAGAATCCAAACTGATAAAGTTGTTCTCTCTCAGCCTGTGGTACCATTTGGAATATCTTGAGCATCTGCTAAATGTAGTTTTTGGCTGAAGTAAACCATTAAGGAACAACACTTTCACATGCAGATAAGGCATAAACAAGACAGCAGCATTGCACGGAAATCTGCTTACTCTGGGCTGTGCACCAGTCCAGACAAACTCTGTTCTGGTAAGTCCTATGCTACTTCTCAACCAGTAGATTAATATTTCTCAATGAGACTTGAGCATTACACACCTCCAGCACTAGCCTGTGGATCAAGGTAGGTGGCAGATTATTTTTATCACTATTACCTGATATTATTATCATCACATTCCACTTGTCTTCTTTATGAAGTCTGCCTTAAACAGCTTTCCACAGATATGCAGGGAGTGTAGATACCAGTGCAGGATCTTAAGCCCCAAAAACCAGAGCCTCACCTCCCCAATACATACAAAGTGTGTAACAACAGAAATAACCAGACTGCAGAGTAAACTGAGTGCTACGCTCCTCAAAAGCACAGCGTAAAGGACAAGCTGAGGCATTCAGCTCTATCTTCTTCTCTGTGGGCTAAGAGCACACATTTGTTCAGTTACCTAAGCTCTGCTGAAGTATCTGACCCTAGAACTAAAAAATTAGGTCAGTTCATTCTCCACAGTCAGATCAGTGATAAACAACCACACGTGTTTCTAGAAAAAAATGAAAAGATACTAGAATTCACTTCTCAGTAGGACAGATGCTTCTGAGTATTGCTGCAGGAATACTATGGATGTTCCAGAATGTCTCGATAACGTGCATGTAGAAAGACCCTGCTGCGCATGGGCTTTGCCACTGACAACACATTGTGGTACACAAGTGGTGCATGGTAGCTAAATAAATCACCATATGAAAAAAAAACCCCTGTAATTAGATGTATTAAGATCCAGCCACTTATGTATTGGAACAACCTAAAAATCTATGCTGTATTATAGCAGTAATTTAAAAGAAAAGACATTATTGAAGCGATTTGACTCTTGTAAAGACATCAGTTACTGGGGAAATACACTTCAATTTGATTACAGTTAATAATTATAATGCAAAATAAACATTTTAGGAAAAGGATACATAGATGAATTCAGTTCTTCTAGCTGCAATATAAATGTAGAAATTATGAGAAATGGCACTTCTGTTAGTCAAAAAAATGCAACAATTATGCCAGTATGCTGAAATAAATACATTAAAACAATTAAGAAAATAACTAATAATTTGGGCTGAAATGTATGATTTATTACAAAAATCAAATCAAACCTACACTGAATTCTATGCAGTGAGCTAAGTTCCAAATTAAGTTTAAATCTGCTAATCTCAAGAAATTTAAAGTAATATTAACAGTTTTGATTTTTATGGAAATACATTAGACAAAGTGTAGAATATACAGATCTATATTCCTTGTTATGTGTCATCTTCCCCAGATGTAGGAGGATGGACCACAAGGAAAATGGTTGTAGTTCCCTAGTACATGGGCTGTCTCTAAGCAGGCTGACACGCTCAGGCAGCTTGCAGCTAGCCTGCTCAGCTCCCCAGAGCAACCAGCAGCTGTAACAAATGAAAGCAAGTCCTGTGTTTTCTCAAAACCAACAGGAGGGCAGGGCTCACATCTTGGTTCATTGAAGAGCTACATTCTCCTCAACTGTAAATCACTGCGCACCCAGGAGCAGTGTTTTCCTCAACTGAGCTTTGCTCTGGGCTAAGTTCCAAGTTTTCTGCCTTCCCTACTTACATCTGACAGCAGTCTATCCAGGTTGGAATCACTGGCTAGTTTTCTTTTATCTTCAGGAAGTTCTTCCATCTCCCCATAGAGCTCCAGATTGAGGCGAGCGAGTTTCTCCTGCATACTCCGCACGTGCTCCATCTGCTCTATGGAACATTCATTTCCTAAAAGGACAGGCAAAAACTTTAGATAAAGAAACCCAAGATTGCAAATGAAGGTGTGAAGAATCTGCTTTCTCACTGTCTCACTCAATTTCTCACTGTTTCACTACTGAAGTTTCTGTAACCCCATTTGATGTTGTGTTGTGCTGCATTTACAATGGCTACCAAATGTTCTAAGAGTTTTTTAGAATGCACATGGTTTTTGTATACTCCTGAATTTTTCTCTGAGTTAGAAAGGCCCTGTTTTTTAACTTTAAATAAGATCAGAGCAAACCTTTTTTCTAATTTTGATTAATCTGAGGGTTGCTTTCTTGGAACAAATGGTTTATATAATACAGACTTGGGTTCTTTTGTAAAATCAGCATGGGATTGACACGCTGACCTAACACTAAACTTGCAAAAGCACATGTGCATCTTTCTACATAGTACAGGGGGAAAAAGAAAGCAAAAATGGGTAATGGTTTTTCTAAAACCTCCATCAATTCTGGGGCTGTAAAAATAGTAAGAAGGTAAGACAGAAGAGTAAGCTAGGTAAAATGGAGCTTGCACTGAATTTCATAAAAGTTGTTACCAATAGTCTAAAATGTTCATACACAGCAAAACTGGGTGCTAAATACAGTTACTTCTTCCTACACTACTATAAAGAAGTGGCTTTAAACTTGGTATCTAAAATTCGTAAGGAAAGGTGCTTCCATGCTGGCAGGAATAATGAAATGTCATATGAATAATCTCACAACACAGACAATGTTACAATGAGACTATAATTTTAAAATGCAGTAAGATGTATTAATTATGTTAATTTCATGTGGCAGAGTCCAACTGACACTTGGCAGTCTGTCCATGCAGCGCATTTGTTTGCAAATGTTACCATTGTACAGCTATAAAAACCAACTACACCACACACACAATTCATGCACTTACCAAATGCCTGAAGTTTGCCAGAGTGGAAGTCATTCAAGAGACTCAGAAGTCCCCTTTCCATTTCCTGGACGTCTGATACATCCGTGAGAAAAGAATGCTGGATTGGTGCTGCCTGTGCCCCTTTTGCTTCACCTCCTGCAGGTTTGGCTTTCTCCTTGATTACGCTAAAAAAAAATAATTGAACAAAACAAATATTACTTCCTGCTTTCAATTTCACTGTAAATTTGAAATGTAAACGCACATCTGGGCTTTGAAAATTAAATGGGAAATATAGAGTGCATATTTCAATCACTGTTTTTAAGAAAAAAGCTGGACCACCAGCTTGTCTTAAAAACAAAGAACATCACTATCTCAACATTTTGATATTGCAAAATGAAGTGTTCCAACAATCTGCTTTCCTGCTAATAGTAGGAAATATCAATGGACCATGTGTCTGTGATGGGCATCTTAGTAATCTACAGTGGGCCACCATTACCCAGCAGTGACACGTAGGGCATTAGCACAGATCTAAGATCACTGAGTCCAACCATTAATCCAGCACGGCCATGCTCACCACTAACCCATGTCCCCAAGTGCCACACCCACGTTTTTTGAACATTTCCAGAGACGCTGATTCCTCTACTCCCCCAGGCAGCCATTACCTACATAAAATAACCCAAAAAGCATCTACAAACTCTCAGCAAGCCAGAGAGAAACACCCTCAAAAATCATACGCCCCTGCTGTCACAAACAGCTATAGACCACAACCCGTGTGGAAAACAACTGGTTATAATCTATACTGGAAGGTGACCTTGCCTCCACATAAATATTCCTAGAGCTCTTTCTTTCAGACCACAAACAGCATCCCAATTTTGTGAATCTCACCATCAAAACCACTCTCCGACTACTCTAACGTACCAAATGAAACCAGTCCATGCCCAAACATTGGAAATAGTAATTCTTTTTCCAGCCCAACAGCTTCTGTAGTCTATAAACATCATACAGACATTATGCTGAAACAACCAGCAGTCCAACAATCACCATATCCAGTTCAACTCAGAGGAGCACATCTCAATTTAGGTTCTGCTTCAATTTCAGACTTAATGGTTTGTAAAACAGAAAGGTCATCCATTTTTTCCACCTGATTCTCATGTTTAATAAAACCCCCTATTGGTCTTGGAAAACTTACTTCATTGGATTCTTGCAGATGAAATGAAAATTAATCAAATACTCCTGCTCCATTATCACAACAGCAGTTCTTCCTCACATTGTTATGTCAATTGCCTCTCCTGCTTGCAAAGTTCAAACAAGTGTCTGTATTAGCACTGCTTGGTAAGCTTTACAATTGTGCAAGAACGTCCAGAACTTAAGGAAGAAAGGACATTTTCTTCTCTAGACAATCTTGTAGACTGCAGGAAGTTAATTTCTAGTACATCCCTGGAGAATGTTGACACTTGAGTAGACTGTTCAGTCAACCGCAGAAGCCACCAATTTATAGCACATTAGTATTTACTAGTATTTCCCTCAAAGTATTAATACAATTTCCCTGAAAAATAATGTATAGACTTGACATTGCAGAAATTCATTATCCATCAGGCCAATACTGGATCATTCAAACAGACTCTCTGTGCTGATGCTGACAGTTCTGTATTTAATCTTCAGCTAGAAGTCAGAGGTCAGTAAATTCTGCTGCCTCTCTCCAGCTAACATTTCACTATAGAACTCCATTTATTTATCTACTGTGTCTGCCACAGCCAAGAAACACGTTTTCTAACATGCAGGAAAATTAACGTTCTCCAACAGAACCAGACATATCATCAACAAAAACCAAACTATTCTGAAGTGGTACTTTATGAAGAACTGAATGTCTCTCTTTATGCAAGATGCTGCCCCAACTGAGAGGTCCCCAATCACAAAACACCTGGAAGTTCCAATTCTAGTTCATCCTGTTCAATTTATGTCCTTCATTTCCTGCCATATTTGTCAGTTCCAACCTTACAGTCATGTAATATTTTATTTGTTGCTCACAGCTGTACATCTGGGGCTCTACTATCTCACATATGATGCCCAGATCTGATCACCCAACTCATGTCTTTCACCAGTCACATCAGGCTATACCCTGCTTCAGCTAAATTGTTGTCAGTATGAGTCTATGTTATATAACATTTCATAATACTTACAAAAAGAGTGTAAAACACCTTCCGTTTCTGTAAGATAACCATTATATTGCATTAAACACAAATCATTTTGCTAAAAAAGACACATCATCAAAACTTTTCACAAGTCTCAAGCTCTTCTGTCACAGCCAAGAGTTGGCTAAACAACCTTTAGACTGTCTTAGCATTGCCAAGTTTCTGGCTCTCACTTCCTCAAAGTCTGCAAATGCCCTGAGAGCTTACCGTTTTAACTTTGGTTTTTGTACGGCAGGCTGTGGGGCAGGGTTGGAAAAGGCTGTACTTTTACTGACTGGCACTGAGCTTTTCTTGGAGTTAGCAACCTGAGCAGAGTGACTGGTAGATGATTTGGGGCTCCTCCTCTTGATCTTCCTTTCTTCCATTTCTTCCAATTTACTGCATCTAGACTGTCTTGTCCTTCACAGGGAAGAAAGGAAAGTAAGAAACATCCATTAAAACTGGCATTCACAATAAAAGCAAGTGGAAAGACAGCTCGTGGAAATGAAACCTGCAGTTCCCTCAGAGATGTGCAGTCACTCATTTCTGAGAACAAGAGAATCCAGTTTTTAGAAGAAGATGCCAGGCCTGCTTGATCAGCATAACGGGCAGGAATTAAAATCTCCATCAGCCGACAGGTACCTCCAAATGATCTCAAGCTTTGTGTCCCGTGGCTTACGGCTAGAAAACACCATGACTGCTCAGGCCCACGGCAGAGAAAACACCGACAAGTGCTGCGGCACGAGGATGCTGCGACTCATCCGTGCCAAAGAGCCTCCTCCGCAGGGAGCGGCCGTGCTGTGGGAAAACTCAGCCGATGCCGAGCTGTTGTTGCTGTCACACAGTTGTTGTTTCTGCCGTGACACAGCTGTTGTTGCTGCTGTCACACACTTGTTGCTACTACTGCAGCTGGTGTTACAGGCTCGTTGTTACTGCAGGGACACGCGTGTTACTGCCCTCACAGCTGCTGCTGCTGGGACCGACGGGCCCTGCCCAGCGCCGCACGCACGACCCACGCTATGTGCGGTTACCGGGCGCTCCCTCGCCACTCCCTCGCTGGGGAAGCGCCTCTGACACCCGTTACACCCCGGAGACGGCCGAGGGCGCCGCGGGCACGGCGACGTGACCCCCGGGCGCCATCGCGGACCCGCCGCCACCTCCTGGGACGAGGAGACCTCCTGCCCGCAGCACG
>VZRR01009625.1:2227554-2244564 GCA_013398015.1 Oreocharis arfaki | reverse complement strand
CCCGCGCCCCCCGCGCGGCCGCGGCCCGAAGGCCCCGCCCCCTACCTGAAGAGAGCCCCGCCCCCGGAGCCGCGCGCGGACCCCCGCGGAAGCGGCCGGCTCGGCCCGGCGCGCAGGTCACGTGACGGCGGGGCGGCCCGGCTGCGCCCCGAGGTGCATTGTGGGAGTCCCGCCCCAAGCCACCACTTCCCCGGCGGGCGGACTACAGCTCCCAGAATTCCTCGCGGCGTGGGGTGGGCCGTGTGTCTGGTCTTCATGGCCGTGACGGCCAAGAGCTTCTTCCAAAATACCTGCTCCAAGTCCACACGTGTTAAAACACACCGGGAAAAATCACTGCACTGCCGGCCTGTGGTCCTTCTCCCAGCTGACGCCGCGCGTTAGCGCTCTGCTCCTCCTCTGCTCACTCGAACTCCTGCCTGTAGTTGCACTCCAGCCACAACCCGCTCGATACTGAATAGGCCTCAGCTGCTTTTGATTTTTAGGACTACCCTGAGCACCGGGCGCCTCAGTTGAGTGTTTTACACTGTATGGAAAATCACAGAGCCATTAGAGTTGGAAGGGACCTCTGGAGATCATCCAATCCCGCCCCCCTGCCGAGGCAGGGTCGCGTAGAGCAGGTGACACAGGAACGCGTCCAGGTGGGTTTGAGGGTCTCCAGAGAGGGAAACTCCACAACCTCCCTGGGCAGCCTCTTCCAGTGTCCTGCTGCCTTCAGTGAAAGGAGGCTCTGCCTTATGTTGAGGTGAAACTTCTTCTTCGACTTTGTGGAGCCCTAATCAGGGACCTGACTCGTTTGTAGCCTTTGTTACCTGTGTTTATTGGCATAAGTTTACCGCCAATTGAACTGTGTTTATACAGGCGGCAACTGAGCCCACTGGAAAATTACCCTCGGATGTTGCAAGGCATCGCTACCTCCAGATAGGATCCGTAACAGGAATTCTCTCCAAGAGGACACTCTGGAAGAACTCAGTATATTTACATGGAGCTACGTGGGCTAGGAATGCCACCGGTGGAACAGCAAGTTCCAGATGACAAGAGGACATAGTATTAAGATGAGCCAGGGCAGGTTTAGTTTGGACATTAGAAGGAATTTCTTTACACAAAGGGTGATTAGACATTGGAATGGACTGCCCTGGGAGCTGGTGGACTTACTGTCCCTGGAGGTCGGTGAGACTGGACACGGCACTGAGTGCCAAGGTCTGGTTGACAAGGTGCTGTTCAGTCACGGGTTGAACTCGATAATCTCAGAGGTCTTTTCCAACCGAATTGTTCCAGTGATTCCGTGGCCCTGGAGGGTGAAGGCTGGGCGGAGAGCAGAGCGGGCGGCAGAGGGGCCGTCCCCCCACCGGCGGCAGCGCGGGCCGCGCCCGGGGGACTCGGGGCGGTGTCGGTGTCGCCCGCAGGGACACGGGCGGGACGGGCCCCGGCAGTGCCGGCCCCCGCCCGCAGGGGACAGCACCTCCCCGCGCTCCGGGGCTCCCGACGGGCTCTCCTTTTCCCGCTCCCCAGCTCTCCCTGCGGAGGCACCGCGGGCGAGGAACGGGTCTCGTGGACAAGGAGGAGCCATCCTCATCCCCGCGACAGATGTGCCCGGAACGGCTATCGATCCCAGTTAAACGAGGAACCCTGCTGCCACGCTCAGTTGGATGCAGCTGTGTCGTTTCCGACCTGGATTTTAGTCCTGAGTCGTTGGCTTGCGGGAACTTAATTTTCAAGCAGCAGTATAATTAGCAGGGTGTGCCTACCTAGCCTGAGTAATTAACGAGTTCAGCCCCACCAAGTCTATTTCCTGGTGCCGTTGCTATTGCATTTCTGGTCATCACTTCTCACCTCGGTGCTCCCTGTCAATGGTGGCTTTGTGGACTTGAATGGTAGGCACATCTTTCCTGCCCGTGGCTGGTAGCCTGAGCTGTTCCCCCCATCTGACAGTAGTTTCTTGCCTAGAGAAGTGAACTTATCCACTATCTCTACAACTTGTCAGCTTGAGTTTCTTCCACCTGCAACGAGATCTTATGTTTTACTTGAGAAGCACATTGTTCATACCTGTATGTTTTCTGATGAAGACTCTCAGACGTTATTCACACACCAGCTGCATAATCCCCATCACCCACAGTGAAATCATTGACCAAAAGCTTTAGTGCTGTTTGCAACCGTGTGTCTCAGTATGAAGCTAACTCATGGCTTAAACAGGTGTGCAGCACCTAGAATGCATCCCTACCTCTGTCTAAGCTTTACATGATACCAGGAGAATGATTCTTCAGTTGTACCCTGATCCTAAACCTTTTTGTGGAACTTGAGTTAGACCTGAGGAGCTATTAAATAGCAGTGCCTCATCAAGACTTGCACGAGACATTACGATTGTGAGACTCAGTGGCCACTTGTGTCCAAAAAGGGGTGCTGTCAAAGGGAGATTGCGTTTGAAGTGATTCTCAGGTGAATGACAGGGACCAAATGTCCACTGACAGTCATTCTATAGTGAAAGTAATTCCTTGCAGCAGGACACAGTTTGTGTCTGAGGAGCTGGATCGGTTCTGATACATCACACCCAGTGTTGTTGCAAGAGGTCTGTGATAGACCAGTGACACACTGACAGTTCACTTGTCATTGAATAACAAAAATAATAAACAGCCTAAGGGCGTTTGTATGTAAGCAACTGAGAAAAAAGAAATTAATCTGTGTAGCTCTGGAGGCGCATTACATAAAAAGGCAGTGGTACGAGACTTAAGGGACAGGTAGAGAAGCTGGAACAGTTGATTCTGTAATGCAAAGGGCTTCTGATATCTGGTTTGGCATGCATTATGGGGAAACAAGAGCTAGCAAAAGTCACACAGGCTGTGAGCCAGACACAAATTCTCAGTCACAGGGCTACCCAAATAAAATCCTCATTTGCACACATACATATACTTGTATACATAAGTATATAGGGGGTTACAAAAAGTGGATAAATTGAGACTTACAGGCAGATTTCTGCAGCCGTTTGGGAAATTTGTATGAGATAAATACTGCTTCTCCATGGTAACTTTGGAAATGTTTGTGTTCATTCAGCTCATTTCTGATATGCTATATGAGCAAGCAAATGTACCCACCTTGCAGTTGGTATATAGAGGTGTGGTTTGTTTTTCCCTGTGTGATTAGAAGTGTTCTGTTTGACAGTTTGGATGGAAGGTGACTGGGTGTCCTTTGTTTCTACCAAAGCAGTTGAAATAGAATGACTGATGGTCTGTTTTTAAGTAAAGGGGAAATTTTTCCATCACTAAACAATTTTAAAATACAATTACTTTCATATTCAGGAAGCATTTGGATTCCCCAGTTAACCCTGCTTCAGTTTAGCATCTCAGTAGGAGGGATCAAATGCTGCCGAAAAGACAATCAATTTTAGCATGCAGGTAATATTTTGCTCCAAGTGAATTTCTTATCACTGCACACTGCATCACCTTAGATTTATTATTAAGGTGCCTCTGTTATTTTTATATCTGATTTAGCAGAGCCTAAAAAGGGCAGATAATTGGAAAGCATCAGACTTTGTTTTCATAAAGTAATTTTATAGTGAATAATTAATTTCTTTTAAAATATAATAGTAAGTTAAGAGCAAAGAATCGAAGGTAGCATGGTTTTGATTTGATACTAGAAATCCTATTGCAGATAACACTGTTGCCTAGAATCAAACAGAGTTTGAGGGACTATCTCTATCTGAATTTTTGCATAATTTCGTATTGTGATAATGATTCACAGTCCAGAAAAGGCTTTTTTCTTCCTTTAGAATGCTTTTTTTTCTGACAACTCTACCGTGCATTACAGTGGTAGCATTTGTATATACATGTTGACTGAAATGCTTCAAGAGTAACAGTGTTTTAATGGCAACAATGTTATTGTTAAAGCAGCAAATTAAAAAGTTAATTGAATCTGATTTTATTTACATGTATATCTCCTTAAAAACTAGAGGCCCGCCTTTGAAGATGCTTTGAAGAAGAACTTCAAAGAAGTTAAGTCTGTACTTTGTATTGAGATATGCATGCAAATAAAATCAGATTCGTCTTTCTGAAAACCCTATTCAGTTAACATGAGATGGCAAGTAGTTTCTAAAGGTTTCCAAGACAGTGATGAAAGCACTGGGTTCTTTAGCTTCTATATTTAATTTCAGATGTATTTCACAAGTTGGCACCTTGTACTCATGGAATCCTGATTCCAATCCTGAATTGCTGTAGCATCACCTTCCGAAAAAGAGCATGGTCTGGGACATACCTGTTCATAGGAAGGAAAGTACTTATTGCTGGTTTGTGAGGAGCAGCATAACAAGGTGTGCATGTATCTATCAGCCAGATAAACGTGCAGAACAAAGCAGCAAAGTTCAAATTATACATGTAATTAATTAACACTAGGTTAATGTGGATGTAGAATTGTGTGGGTTAGACACACGTATTCTTTACAGATTGGTGATGGATGTGTCCTCAAGGTATGTGACTGAAAATGTGTCAACATGTATACTTACATTGTATTTATCTCTCCCCACACTGTCACTGTGCTAAGTGAAGGAACGTGATCATATATAAATATCTGGACTTACGTATTATTACTGATCAGTTTCCACATCTCTAGCGTGAATAGTCCATTGAAATCAGCACTGTTACACAAGAGCAAGCAGTTTAAAACTTCCACCAGTATTGTGTGCTTATAAAGTGTTCTTATTGCAAAAAATCAATACTTTATTCATTATACTTTATATGTTAAATACATGACCTGCTTAAGAACTAAACACATCTTTTACCTGAATGTGGATGAATAAACCACCTCCTTGGGCCACCAGTATGGTGATTCAGGCACTCAGGACATAGTGATGAGGGGGGGGAAGGAGGGAGAACAGAAGGGACTTGCTGAATCCCTTGGAAAGCAGCAGTCACCCCAAGAACTAGGCCTCTAGGGCCCAAATATCCCTGGACAACCCCACCTGTCCCCCACCCCACTGACCAGGAGTCCAGGAGCCCCACTTTAGCTTAGCTCAGGGCCTTCAGTTCCTGCCTAAGCTAAGGGTCTTCAGCTCTCTCTTTGGCTCCTGCATGGACCCCTGGAAAATTATTTTTAAAGAATGTTATTAATATATCCACTAGTTAGTCTGGATTTCACATTCACAGTATCATGGAAGTAATAGTGGTTAGAAAGCACTTCTCAAGGTCATAGCATCATGGGCTAATTCAGTTTGTAAGAGACATCATGAGGTCCAAGTCAAAGTAGGTCAACTGTGTGCATAGACCAGGTTCCCAGGGCTTTATCCAGCCTCTCTTGAAAAACTTCCAGGATTAAATCTGCACAAATGTCCTCTAACACAGCCTCCTCCTCAGAGCAGGGCTACTGCCACATCAGGCCAGCTGTGTCTTTGTCTGTCCAGGCCTTGAAACCTTCAAGAATGGAGACTCTACCACCCTTGCAGACAACTTGTTCCAGTAGTGCATCATTATCCTAGTGAAGAAATTTTTCCTTATATGATTTTTAGTTATTTAAAAACATTCTAATATTCTGTTTGTGTTCAGTAGCTATAGAAGCCATTGTACAGTTACATTTGCCTTCCTCTAAATATTTAGTTTAAATATTTGTAATATACATTAAGATCCCCAATGAAAAAGCACTTTAAAACTGTACTGTAGTTGTTTTAGCAATCCTGATACTCCAGCTGGAAAAGGAAGAAGTCTGTCATTGGCTCTGCCAGCACAACCAGTATTTCAGGTACAGTCCCAAACCTAATACAATTTTTCAGACTCTACCAGGGATGTAAAACTAAGATTATCCATAAATGCAGTGGTGGTTCCCTAGTGCATAATGTGTTCTCATTTAGAATTATTTCAAAATTGTTTCCATGGTTTTAGGTGCTGGCATGTTGTAAAAAGAGTATCCTTTTCTGAAGGATAAGGATGATAGCTGATTTCCATCTTGCATCACTGTCTTGCTTGGACGATGCTTGTATATATGTTAAAATACATTATAATCAAATAATTCCATCTACCTAACTGCTTCATTAATTTTATCATAAGTAACCTTTCTCACAGGACTCAATCCATTGATAGACATGAGAAAAGGCTGGGATAATATGGCACCACTCTTGCATGCATGTTCAGTAGTTGACAACGATGAACTTCATGTGAGCTTTTAAAATAAATCAAAATAAACCTTCAGCAACTTCTTCACCCTTAGGCAGCCTGCTGAATTATTTTTGCTGGTACTCACCGGGCTACTCACTGTAAATGTAACAATGTTTACAATCACTCTAAGATTAGCATCCTGTTTACAAAACTCCATGAAAGTCAGCAAAAGTGAACCCTTGTGAACCAAAATGGGGAGTAAATTCTAGAAACAAGACAGTATCAGAAAATATGTAAGAAAACATGCTGCTTCTCTGCAGCTGGGGATGTGTTAGTGCAAAGCATGATTTCTGATGCATATTATAGAAGTAATATGTGGAAAGGATTGTTGGATTGTATTTAAGCTAAAATTGGTAGCACTCGTACTCGATAGGCACCTGCTCTTTTCCTCTTTTAAATATTGAATAATGTTTATGATAAGTTTAGTATAACAAGATAGAACATGCAGCTCATATCACAAAGAACCAACACGCATCCTTTGTTTTCTGTAGCCTTTTTTAAAAACTGTTCAGTAATTTCTCACAAGAGGACCATAATGGAGTAAGACCTTGTAGGGAAAAAAACCTCAACAGTCCTAAGGTCACAATTGAAATAAAATACTTGGTCAGTTGTTTTAATAGTTTGGCTAAGTGCCTACAAAAATGGGTTTATTTTCTTTGCCAGTGTTTACACTTCATGTCAGTAGGAGAAACTACTATTCATATTGTCTATGAGATGCCACTGAACAGTATCACAGTACAGAGTAACCCAGGCATGCCAGGGAAGGTTGAGTAAATAAAGTTTAACTTTTCAAAGCAATTTCAGCCTCACCTTTACTGTGCACAAACATGGGCTTGTGGACATAATCACCTGTACACACCTTTGAATGTCATGGGCAAGAATCCCAGTGGTGTGAGACTCTACAGACTCAGGGAGCAGATAAATGCAATTCCTATCGCACAAACCATAAAACAAATGGATACAAGACAAAAGAGGAGAAAGGAAACAATTAGATAATCTGCATCTACATGATCCACCATGTCAAAGGTTCTGCTAGGATCACAAGTAATGACAAATTCATAGCTTACAGGAAAGAATTTGTAGGTGATTTTTTTTGATGTATCATTTGGCTTAAAAGAAAACTGATCGAACTATGATTTTCTTTTTAAGCGACACAATATAAAACTATCTCTTTTTTTTTTCTAATGGTAAACTCCATATGCAAAATGTTAAGTCTTATTTGGACACTTCAACTCAAGAAAATCCAGTAATTTTTCTAAATGAGATCTGTGAAGATTATGTCTGCAAGAACTGTGAAGGCAAGCAGCTAGGCTTCCTTTATTGAATGTGCTAAGAGCATGAAATATAGCTCTCATAGTTACAGTCATAGAAATAAATTTATATTCTAGAAATATAACTCAGATTGTTATCTTAATATCAAAGTAAGACTGTGAATTATTTGCAGTCTGCAATTTTTCCTGGTCAGATTTGTAGTTGGCCTCGAGTCATTTCTCTGTGTTGTTTGGAAAGTTGAATTCCCTTCCCCCTCTATAGCTTCGTGGCTGAGTACAAATACAACTGCTCCGATGTTTAAGAGCATCAAGTGACTATTTTTTTCTAGGCTAGAAGATATGTTGCTGAGATGTTCCACTGACTAAATGTCTGTTCTCTCAAACAGACATTGGAAAGCATGTTTGTAATTTCAGACTCCGTTTTGTTAGACATATACAAATGCAGAACTAAAAACAAACACAAATCCATTCCCTAAAGAGAATAAGTGTACACAGAAATATCTGTACAGAAAACTGTTTCCAAGCAATGCAGACACTAAACAGTATTCTAATGTTTTCTTTTTAATATGATTTTACTCCAGTAACTCCAATTAGCAAAGGAAAAATTAAACATTTGAAGCATTTTCCTTTGCATTGGAAATACTAAAGAGTAATAGCAGCTAGAGTTCTCAGCTCCAAACAGAACACCTGTGACAGTGAGCACCATATTGCTGTAGAATAAAGAGGGCCTTCGGTGAAAACTGTTTAAGGCTTAAATATGAGCTTTTAAAATAAATCAGTGATGAAATACAGTGAGCATGCAAGCAGCACTGTTTCACTGAAGGCAATTGTGTCTACGCTAATAGTCAATTATAGTATGGTACAGTCGATAATAGTCAGAAGACCTCTATTTTAGGGTTTCCTTAAATTAATAGTAATAGAATAATGGGTTTAAATGAGATCTCCTTTTAAAGGTATGTTAATAAACCCCCCAGCTATTTGGAAAGCATGGTAAAGAGTTACAGACTTCAGTGGAAGATAACTGACTATATGACTTCGATGTTTTGGTTGTGGATCACAATGATTGTGTTAGTATTCACAACTGCGGTTGCAGCTGACATTAAATGCAAAGCACAGAAAAACTGACACAGCAAAGAGATAAATTGGAATCATTGTAACACTGGTTTTTTGGGTTTTATTTTGTTTTTCTGTGTATGTACAACCAGGGATTAAATTTTCAAACTTCTAGAAAGACACCACAAGGGCGAGTCCTGGATGGAAGCTAAATACAATCAACTTTTTTTTTTTTTCCTTCTAAAGAAGCCATTCCTGAAATACACTGAAATTCTTTATGCTTTCTTTCACCACATTTCTAAGAAAAACTAGAAATGTCTAAGAAAAACTAAACAGAACTTCCTTAGCTGGATTTCACTACATTTAAAAGTAGATTCCTATGCTATTAAGCAGAGCATTCGTATGTTTTTTCTTGAACTAACTAAAAATTTATTTTGCTAGAAATTATTAAAACTGGGCATGTTCATAGTCCTCTAAGGAATGCGTACTCTGCCAAATCTGAAAACACTTGGAACAGAAAGGAGGTCTGAGTATATCTTGCATACTGTGCTACATTTTTTTTACTGATTTATGAAAAAGTCACTCATGCTTAGCTTATACAGTTTGTTGGGTCCATGCAGTAAATAAACACAGCTGCATTTATTACAGCGATTGCATAATCACATATTTGGCACTCCCAAACTTCTGGGAATATTCAAAGAGAAGTACATGTTAGAAATCCTAATTTCCTTTATGCTCTGTTACTCTCAATTCATTTTATATTTAATGTAAGGCTTTTGTTTGTATAAGTGAGATATTTTAATAGTAATGATTCTGCAACAGCAGTAATTCAGATCATTTGCACCAGTTGTAAAGAGCGGTACTGCCATTGCACAGGTCGTAGAAAATACAAAGGTGCCACTTGTCACAGCTATTGCTTTGAGCGGTCCTCTGGTGTTACTCCGTGTAGCATAGACTTTACTACTTGGTGTAATTCCTAGATAGCCATAATACCATCAGAGTTTCTAGTGATTACTTTGGAATTCGAAAATATTTTATTCTGCCTTATTTATTATTATTATTATTATATTTTTTATTATTATTATTATATATGCCAGTCTTTGAGACTGACTTTACATATAAACAAAAACACTGATCTTTGCAGCACAGACACGTTGTATCTCATCACAAGCAGTCACCAGGTAGATGAAATTATGCAAAGGAAAATAAACAAGGCAGCCAGACACATTTAGCGATCTACCACAGTGGCAAATTCTTCCCAAATGAATATTTTTTGATGTCAGCTTAAAACAAAAAGAAGTTTTTCTGGCATCCTGTAAATATCCAGAACACGGATAGTATGCTAAATATATTTAGGAAATATTTTGGGTTTTATTTTAATCTGAAAATGGAGAGGGGAGTTTAGACAGTGGTGGAGTCACAGATTGCTGCACGCACACCCACTGTAATTTCACTGGTGACTGTTTAATCCATGGTGGAGATCCCAGTGACAAGCCATGCTCACTCACAAGGGAGAGAATGGGGAAGTCTGTGCTGGTTGATAGATGGTTTATCATGCCGTGCGTTTTTCCAGTGACCAAACTCTGCCTTTTGTTTATGAGGCAGGAGCTGCTACAATGTATCAAAGGTCATTCATGACCGGTGGGCATACCATCCATCTGTGTTCATAACTGAAACGAGGGTGGCTTCTTTTTAAAAAAATGTTACCTATATAGTGTATAAAGAAGTACTTCGCTGTAGCTGTAGTGCCTGGTGGTGGGAAGCTTGTAGCCAAGGAGAAATTCAGTTCTGCTTTAGTGACCAGCACAGTCTGCGTGTTTGGGATGCAATTAAGAGGCTTTTGTCCATTGGATATATTGTTTACCCTGAGTCCTTAGGCATTCATTTGAGAAGATAATCAGCTTTGTTAAAAGAATACAAATTCATCTTGATTGACGGAATGTTTTTCAAATTGTTTTAGATTTTTTTGTTACAGTATTTAGTTAGTGAATCAAAACATAAACTGTGTAATTGCTTCAAAGGAGACCACATATAATACAATTAGAGAAGATATAAATGTGGTCAGTGTCCCAGATAAATAAAAATTATATACAGAACTTACACAAGCTTTCAACATGATCTGTTGTCGTTAAAGCTAAGGACAGCAGCAAAAGACTTTGGTCAGCATGTATGAAATCTCCATATGTTTATTCTGATTTTCAGCTGATAATTCCAGCAGCTCTTGTTTTTCCAGATGAATGTTTTCTTGCACAAATCATGGCATCCATATTCCTGGTGTACAGTCACTTCCTCTTTGCATACCTGTAGCTATGTAACTTAGTAATAACGAATAGTTACACATTACTTAGATTAGATATAAGGAGGAATTTTTTCATGGCGAGGATGCTGGGGCACTGGAACAGGTTGCCCAGAGAAGCTGTGGACACCCCATCCCTGGAAATTGTGAAGGTTAAGCTGGATGGGGCTTTGAGAAACCTGGTCTAGTGGAAAGTGTTTCCACTTTATCAATGAAAAAACAAACATATCAGAATTTTTTCTGCCATGGAGGAAGTGGAAGCACAGAATGCACTTTGTTAAGAGACACAGAAATGCCTCAACCAAATGAAGAAAATTAGTATGACAACTCTGGGAATCCTATTATTGATCCATTGAGATAATTTCTCAGCAACTTGGTTTCTCTTTGGGGAGATACAGATTGGGATTGTTTCAATTTTCCAAGAATGGGAGTCTTAAAGGCAGGTTGTCTCTGAATTCCACAGAACCATGGTGACTGGCAGTCTCTTTTTTGCACTCTACTCAAGTGAACACCAAGACCGAAACCCTCTGATGATCACTTGAGTTCCAAGGGTTCTATTATGCTAGTTATATTTTCCTAGGCTCTGTGATCTCTTGCATGTGTTTCTATTCACAGCCTCGAGTGCCCCCACTGTTCAGCTCCCTGAGAATGATCCAACATACTGCTGTGTCTCGAAATGCACAGAGGACATTTTCCTGCAATTTTTCCACAGCATGTCAGCTATCTCTTTTTATGCAGCAGAGCTGCGACAGCTCTATGCTGATGACTTCAGATGTTTGCAGAGCAAGCTTCAGATCATGCATCCGTGAGCAGGAATGGAAGGAAGGAAGCAGGGGTGGGAGAGCTCCTCTTTTAGAGGCAAAGAGCTGTTACGCGTCGTTGCTGTGCTGTTGAATCATATCCTTAGGCCATCAGAACTACCGCTTCCTTCATGGTGTCATTCCCACTGCAGTTAGCTTTGATTGTTCCATTGCACCACTAGTAGCATGGCTTTTATCCAAAGACAACTCTGTATGGATAGAAAAATGAGAAAGGGTTTGAGAGGTTATAAGCTGGCAGAGCTCAGTGTGCTGACTCTCACACTTGTGTAGGTAGGCAGAGTTCTGGAGCTCAGAATAAGCTCAGGGGCCAGCTAAGCAGAACAACCCAAGGTCTAAACCACAATACAGAATAAGTTTCAGCTTAATGCTAGGGCTGAAGAAAGAGAAAAGATCACCGGGGCTGGTGCAACAAACCACTAATCTTTAAGAGAGTGCTCAAGAAAATACTGAACTCATCTACCTTGAAAGTGTGAATACATCTACTCAGTTCTTTGAATAACAGGGATGAAGGTGTTGGAATTACACTACTGCCTTTGTTTAATGGTGACAATAACATGGTGAAAAAATCAGAAAAAAATACTGCAGAATGAAACAGAAAATGCAGCTCAGTTCCAGGCTTCAAGCAAGTGCATGATCCAGGGATATGCCAGACAAGGAGAACTTGGGGTTGACGAAAGTTGGAAATTATTAATGTTTAGGGAAACAGGACCTTGTAAGTAACCTGTGTCAGAGAGAAACCCGTCATCATCAGAGAAGTTCCGCTATTAGTTTTAAAAGAATATCCACAAGGTTCCATTTCTGGACAAGGAAGGTCTTCTGGGCCATGCTGGGTATGAACTCAAGCACACAAAAATACCAGTTCCTGATATTGGTAAGCTGGAAGAAAAGTGAGGATTGAAAGCTCTGCTGCATAGTCAGGCAAAGGGGATCTCCGGCCTAATGTAGTAGTGTAGAAGTTTAGAGAAACCCAGCAAAACAGCTATAATTTTTTTAGTGGTAATTAATTTTATAATTTGATATTTATATAATGCACAAAAAGTATGTAGTCATGAGGGACAGAAAAAATTCTGGTGCCATTTAACTTTCTCAGGAGTCATATCTACTCCCATTTGTTGCCTATCTTATGCAGGTTTTCTGCTATGACAGAAGTTAACTGCATGAAGATTAAAAGAGCCCAGTGGCCCAGTAAGACTGAAAGCGTCCACATACTTTCGGTTGACTAAGAAATAATAAAATGGCAGAAATCATTCTTTTCTTGGAGAATTGTCTCTGGTTTAAGCTTACACCAAACTTCTACTGCTCAACAGCTAAAGTAAGTTAAAAATACATAATCTGACTATGCGTCCAGGACATTGAGCTTGCTTTCTCC
The DNA here is from genome assembly GCA_013398015.1 of Oreocharis arfaki. NCBI lineage: Eukaryota > Metazoa > Chordata > Aves > Passeriformes > Paramythiidae > Oreocharis > Oreocharis arfaki. The sequence goes on along the minus strand of VZRR01009625.1, from coordinate 2,231,623 downwards.
ACTACAAGTAAGAGGTCATTAGAGCTGCTCTGAGCGTGACCAAGAAATGTCCTCCTCCATCCCTCCAAGCTGTACTGTTGTTATTTCTGCGTATCCATTTTGGTTGGGTTTTCCTAGCCTACACAGGGAAATAGATTCAAACTGTGGGCTAAAATACAATGGATGAGCTTGGTGATCCCAGCTGACTACATCGAAACTACCCTCTTAGCACGTAAGTACAATTTCAGGAAGAGCTGCCTGATGTTACATGGTTGGCCATGCGGCATTTGTACTACTGCTCACCACTTGCTTCTGAGAGCCCGAAAGGTTTGCAGGAGCAAGCCGAGGGAGGAGCACTGTTCATTCTGCAGTGGGTGATGAGTAAGTCCCACAAGACTTTTCTTCTGTTTCTTGATGTAGAACATGAAAGTTATTAGGTCTTTAATTTGGTAATTTAACTTGAGGCTTAAAATGCTGAAGGATGAAAGCTACAATTCAGACATCATGAACTTTCCAGTGAACTTGAACTTTGATTAAAAATGCAATTAATATTGGCTTGAAATATTTAGTGAAGTCTCTCCTGTCCTTTTGTCTACCTTTCTCCTTTGTCTCTCATTTTTCTAGTCTCTGTTCCTCTTTTGAGAGGATCTCCCACTCCTGACTGAGGGTATTTGGAGGTGTGAGACCCAGATCACTCGGTCAAAGGTCTGCCAGGCCTAGCTGTGCAAGTGTAAGGGACTGCTGCTCACTAAGCTCACAGACCTCCTTCTCCAGTGGATGCAGCTACATGGAAAGCAGCCTCTTGCTCCCACCAGCTCTACACCATGATTGCCAAAAAACTACACTGTGTGAAAATGCAGGGTCATGATGAGCTCACCCAAGGGCAGAGATGGCTCACCCGAGGGCAGTGTCCTGCCAGACAGCAGGGACAGCACCGGGGCTGTCACCCCCTGGCCAGTGGTGCCTGCCTTAACTCAGTGTCCCCCTGGGCCTGCAGGAGTATTTAAAAGGGTCAGGAGCGTACTCACAGCTCTGCCAGAAAAGAAAACATTTTCCAGTCATCTCCTCTGGAAACAGACAATGTGCACAGCTACCTGAGGCAGATGGGGTGTCCCTAAGAAAGTCTGTACTTCTGCTGAATGTAGAAATTTTAAATGCTTCCTTTTCAGCATGATGAATACTTAAAGTCTCCAACTCTGTAAGTATTTAAGCTTCATTTTCTTTCCTATGTCCCTTCCTTTAGCACAGAAAGAAACAAGCTTTGAGACTACCCCTTACTGGTTTCAGTTAACCAATCTTCACATTTCAGTCACTCAATATTTACATTTTTTTTACACCTGGTTTTTTTTTCTGAGTATTCCATGTGGTAACAACCCATCCCAGAAAAACAGACCATATAAATTAATGAGAAAAAAAGTATTGTTCTAGAATAAGCGCGGAGACTTTGAATATTTCAAGAACATCGGTGCATTTAAAATTCCGATTCATTTCTTAACTTGGTTTAACTGGCAGTCCTAAAAACACCTTATTTTTTATGATGCATTATTCCTACTAGAAATATTCAAGCTGTCACAGTAGTTTATTTTACAGTTTGCAAACATACAAACCAGTGAAATAGGTAAAGCAGACTTCACTAGCAGTGAAATCCCACTCACTCACAGTAGCTAAGGCTCTTTGCTGCATTTAGGTGTTGTCTAAAGCTTTGATTTCTGGCTATTATTCTCCCTGTGCTCAGATCTGTTTTAAGTACTTTTTCCTGCTTACAGATAAGAACATGCAAAAATATTTGCAATATCAGGATGTGATCTACATTTTGAGAAAAAGATTTAGACTGGTAAATGCACCTTTTGGAAAGTACCTATTACTAAACTTAAAAATGAGTGATTTCCAATCAAACACACTCACAGCCTTATGACATCTACCCCGGCAGATGTGTTGCTCTGAGTTCTTTTCAGCTGACACCTGAACTGACACCTTTGCTCACTTTCTTCCTACTGTGTCTTATATTGAAGTCCACCTCATTCGTGGTACTCCTGTAGTTTAAACAAAGCATACAAAGAATCACTCCTCTCCGTTCAAACATGCCAGTGAACAGGATGCATTTTTTGTCAAAGGACTACCCCAAACAAACAAGTCTAAGAATTAGTGAGGACATTATGTCTCAAAATAAAACCAGGAGAGTTCTCTATGACAAAATGACTTCTTTCCATCCTCTGATAATCAATCCCGGCAGCTTCCCCATTGCAAAACTATTTCTTTGGATTCCTTATGTGCTTAAACTCCTGATGAAACACCATTTCTCCTGTTTGCACCATGTTCTTCTCATCAGTTTCTATAAATATTGCACATGTGCACTCAGTGGTACTGTCTGAGTACAGTAACACAAAACCAGTGGGAGCATTCCAAGTTGCAAAGTTATCCATTGGTAACCTCTTTCGACAGAGGTGTGAAGAAAGAAGGCTTTGTTCTTTTTTTTTTTAACACTAGATGGCATTGCTTCCTCCCCCCACCCCCCAGGGAAAACTTGAAGATGAAACTTTACTTGATCAATGTAAGAGAAGAATTAGGGACTTGCAATTTTTGCTATGACTATCACACTGACAAGCATTTCCTGTAAAACTTCACTCTCGAGTGTGCCACCAAGCCTTTGGTTTGTATTCATTCCTCTGTGTGCAGCCTTGCCCGCATACTTCTCCATGCACCAAGGAATTTCTGAAACACTCCCGGTAGAATGGTTTTCTTCAGGTTTCCTTTAAGTAATGAACGCTAAAGCTACGGGTGATACATTCTATGATGCAGAATATTTTGTTACATAAACTGTGTGTCCTCAAGATGCTAATGAACGTGGACACGTCCCTGGACCTTTCCCTCTCCAGCTGATTCTCTTTCTTTCATCACATGGATTCATCAGCTGCAACAAGAGCCAGAACAAGCTATGAGGCAGGAAAGGACTATACAACCACTTTTCCCCAGGGCCCTTTCCCACAAGAAGAGAGGGATTGGGTTCCTCTCTTTATCATATAGCAGGAGCTAGAGCCAGTAGGGCATTGTCCAATTAAAATTAAATAGCAGCTGTTGACAGTTGCTTGTGGGCTAAATTGGTTCTGTGGGGAATAGCTCATTAGAGCCGTCGTCTCCATGAAGAGCTGATTGTGTCCTACGAGGGCAAAGCGCGGGGGCTTCTAAGGCTGGAACCTGCCTTCGGTCCACACCAGCATTATGTGCAACGTTTGGTGCTGCCACACTCAATGTCACGGGCCAGACTTTGCTTTTCCTACCTTAGTGTCAATCTTACTAAAAATTAACCACAGAGAACGCGCCGTTCCCAGACAGGCTGCTCCTCTTCCCCTGCCTTGGAGCAGCACCTCCGGCCTGACCCTCAGGGCGGCAGGGGACAGGGCTGAGGCGAGACCTGCCCCCTCGCTTTCTTGACCCTTTTCACTGAGCAGAGGAGGCCGGAGGGGCTGGCTTCTCCTTGGGGAGACCCGCTGGACCGAGCGCCGCTGGGCCGGGCCGGGAGCAGCTACCTTGGCTGTTGGCTGGCTAGGAAGGGTGAGGCTCCCGTTCGGGGAGCCACAGGTAGGCGGCGGCCTCTTGCTTTTCCCAGGTTCGTGGAGGTTTTCTTTTCCCCCTCCCTTCCCTCCTCCTCTTTTTCCAGCTCTCGCTTTCCGGGTTGGGAGTTTGGTGCGTTCAGAAAAGTGCCTGCAACGGCGCGGGGTTCCCCAGGTGGAGCTGATCCGGGCTTTCTCTCCCCTCCTCCTCTGGCTGGCTTTCCTCCTTTGTGGCCGCATCCAGGGCGCTTCAGTCCCCCTCCCACGCTTCCTTTTTCCCTCCCTCCCCGCCTCATCCTCACTTCGGGGAGAGAAAGCTGGGCTCTTTCCTGTCTCCCGGCCGCCCCGGGCTCTCACCGCGCCCGCCGTGCGGCGGTGCTGCGCCCCGCTCCGCTGCGCTCCCCTCCCATCCCCTCCCTCCTCCCGGGGCCGCTCCCGCCTCCGGGGGCCACTCCCGCACATGGGCGCCGCGCGGGGCTCCCCCTGCACCGAGGCGGCGGCTCCCCCCCGGCCCCGGAGCGCGTAGCCCGGCCGCCCTC